>VZQC01006319.1:42207-61206 GCA_009823505.1 Rhizomys pruinosus | reverse complement strand
TTTTTTTGGTCTTTTCGAAACAGGGTTTCTCTGTGGCCCCAGCTGTCCTGGAACTTGTTCTGTAGACCAGGCTGGCCTTGAACTCACAAAGATCCACCTGCCTCTGCCTCTGCCTCTGCCTCCCAAGTGCTAGGTTTAAAGGCAAGCACCACCACACCTGGCTGATGTTATCTTTCTTTACCACTGCACAGAACTCCATTGTGTAAATGTGCCACACATTCTCTATCCACTCGTGGGTGGAGGGACACTTGGATTGGTTCCAACTCTTTGCTATTGTGAAGAGAGCTGCAATCAACATGGCTGTGCATGTATCTCTGTGGTAGGATGAGTCTTGTTGGTATACACACAGGAGTGATATGATTGGGTCAGGTGGTAGGTTCATTTTTCAGTCTTTTAAGGGTTCTCCACACTGCTTTCCATAGTGGTTGTACAAATTTACATTCCCACCAGCAGTGGGTGAGTGTTCCCCTTTCCCCGCAACCTCTCCAGCAGTTGGTATCATTTGTTTTCTTGATCCTAGCCAGTCTTATTGGAGTGAGATGATATCTTAGAGTGGTTTTAATTTGCATTTCCTTAATTATTAACAACGTTGAACACTTTTTAAGATGTTTCTCAGCCATCTTCCTCACTTGTGAAGTCTCTGGTCAGCGCTTTACTCCATCTCTTGAATGGGTCATTTGTTTTCTTCTTTGTTTATTGAGTAGTTCATATATTCTAGAAGCAGACTCAGAACAAAGAGTCAGATTCCCCTGGGACTGCAGTTACAGATCGTTATTAGCTAGCATGTGGGTGCTGTGAATTGAATCAGGATCCTCTGCAAAAGCAGCCGGTGCTCTTAACCATTAGCCATTTCTCCAGGCCCAAGACTAAATAATTTATAAGGGACAGGAATTTCTCATAATTCCAAAGGCCAAAAGTATAAGACCAAGGTCACAGTAGGATCTGTGTCTGACAAAAGCAGCTCTCCGCTTCCAAAGAAGTGATTATATGGTTCACCTTCCTGAGGAGATAAATGCTGGGTCCTCACATGGCAGAGACAAGGGAAGTCGAGATCAGGATGTGATCCGCTCCAAGTCATGCCACAGTGTAGGAAACTGGTTTTTCAGCCTGTACCTTGCCCTAGGGATCCTATTCTGAAAATAGAGTATGATTGCGCTCCTGGGTAGAGTTGCAGACACCACCATCCGCCCACACCACCCACACAGCACAGACTGATGTGCTTATTCCTGGGGGTAGAAAGACTCATGCCTGATAAGTCTGTCAGAGGCAGGGGATATGGGCACATCGAATTCAGATCAAGAAATCTAGGCCCAAGAATTTACTGGATACAAGAGACCAAGGAAAACGTGTACCTCTTCTCTTGAACCTATAAAGTGGTGGATGGCTAGTACTGTGATGGCGCAGACCCGCCAACCTGACACCTGGTGCATGTCCAAGGCTGGCTAGCACAGGCTGTCCCTGGAGCTCCAGTGTGGCTGGCTCCCTGCTGTTGACACTCACCCTTCCACCTGTTTTCCTGCCTGGGCCTGAAACCAACCCCCCTTCCTGCTGTGGACACAGTTCCATTCCTTTTCCTCAGTCCCGGATTACACAGCTTTGCTCTCAGCCCTGGCAGCAGCAGTTCCTCCAAGAACTGGTTTTAGGTTATTTTATCAGTACAGATTCAACTTGCATTTTCTCTGAACCCACTGGTAAAATAAATCTCTTTGAATTTAATTTGCATTCATTCCATAAACCATAGATATGCAACATAGATGTGTTTACTACATTATGTGTGATGTAATGGTTAATACTGGTAATTAAGACTGGGCTACAAGAACCTGCATTTGCCTTGGCCAGATCACCAAGATAGTTGAGGTTATCTGGCAAATTGGTGCCACTGAAACATCAGAACCTTGTGAATTTATTACTTAATAAATTCTAATATTGTAAAAAAAAAAAAAAAAGTTAATGCTCGGTCAGATGTATCAGCAGCGAAGGTTTACTCCAATTCTGGGTTTTCTCTTCACTTCACTGATTGCTTCTTTTACTGTACAGAAGCTTTTGAGTTTAATGAGGTCCCCCTTGTCAATTTTGACCTTATTTCCTGCGCAGCTGCTGTGTGATAGAAAGTCTTTTCCTAAGCCTATGTCTTGAAGGCTGCTGCCAACATTTGTTTCTATCACCTTCAGAGTTTCAGGTTTCACGTTGAGGTCTTTGGGGTTGATTTTTGTACAGGGTGAGAGGTAGGGATTTAATTTTATTCTTCAACAAGCAGTGATCTAGTTTTGCCAACACCATTTTTTTCCAAGCCTGTGAAGAAATTCTTGGGGATTTTAATTGTGATTGCATTGAATCTGTATATTAACTTGGGTAGAATGAACATTTTTACTCTATTAATTTTTCCAATCCATGAGTATGGGAGGTCTTTCAATCTTCTGATGTCTTCTACAATCTCCTTCAGAGGTTTAAAACTTTTGTTGTAAAGATCTTTGGTGTCTTTGGTTAGGTTTGTTCCTAGGTATTTTATTGTTTTTGAGGCTATTGTGAGTGGGAAGTTCTCCTTATGTTGCTTGTTGTTGGTGTAAAGAAAGGCTACTGATTTTTCTAGGTTAATTTTGTATCCAGACACTTTACTGAAACTCTTAATCATTTCTAGGAGTTTTCTGGTGGAGTTTTTAGCATCCCTTAGGTAAACTATCACATCATCTGCAAAAAAGGGATAGCTTGACTTCCTCTTTTCCAATTAATACTCCTTTAATTTCCCTTTCTTTCCTTATTGCCCTAGCAAGCATTTCAAGCACTATATTGATGAGGTGTGGCGACAGGGGCAGCCTTGCTGAGTTCCTCCCTTTTCTCCATTTAGGATGATGTCGGCTGTGAGTTTGTTGTATATGGTTTTGGTTTTGTTGAGGAATGTTCCCTCCAGTCCAATTCCCTCTAACTTTAAACATGAAGGGATGCTGGATTTTGTCAAAGGCTTCTTCTGTGTCAATTGAGATGATCATGTGATTTGTGTCTTTCAGTGCATTTATGTGTTTTATGACATTTATTGATTTATTTATGTTGAACCATTCCTTAATCTATGGTATGAATCCAACTTGGTCATCATGGATGATTTTTTGGATGTGGGTCTGTATGTGTTTGGCAAGTATTTTGTTGAGCATTTTTTTGTCTATGTTCATTAATGAGATGGGTCTATAGCTTTCTTTTTTGGTTATCTTTGCCTGGTTTTGGTATTAGGGTAATGCTGGCTTCATAGAAGGAATTTGGGAGATTTCCTGAACTTTTTTGTAACCTTCTGAACAGTTTGAGTAGTAATGGTTGTAAGTCCTCTTTAAATGTTTTATAGAATTCTGCCATAAAACCATCTGGGCCTGGGGTTTTTTTGGTTGAGAGGGCTTTTTATTACATTTTCAATTGCCTCAAATATTATGGGTCTGTTTAAGCTGTCAATCTCTTCTTGGTTAAGTTTTGGTGAATTATAGAATTTCAGATATTCATTCATTTCTCTTAGGTTTTCACATTTAGTAGAGTAAATGTTTTTGAAGTATTCTTTTTTTTTTTTATTTCCGTGTGTGTATGAATGTATTGTCTGCATGCAAGTCTGTGCACCCGTGACGTGCAATGCCGCGGAGGTCAGAAGGCGGCGTTGGACTCCCCTGGAACTGGAGTTCTCCTGGAATTGGAGTTTCAGATGGCTCTTGGCCGCCATGTGGGTGCTGGGGATCGAACCCGGGTCCTCAGCAAGAGCGGTCGGTGCTCTTAACCACTAGGCCATCGCTCCAGCCCCTGAAGTATTCTTGAATGATTGTCTGGATCTTTTCATTGTCTGTTGTGATGTTTCCCTTTTCATCACGAATTCTATTGATTTGGAGTTGCTCTTTTTTTCTTTTAGTTAACTGGGCTAGAGGTCTATCTTTTTTTTTTTTGGTCTTTTCGAGACAGGGTCTCCCTGTAGCCCCAGCTGTCCTGGAACTCACTCTGTAGACCAGGCTGGCCTTGAACTCACAAAGATCCGCCTGAGGTCTATCTTTTTTGTGATTTTTTTTAAAGACAACATATATTTTAATAAACTAAATTCAGAACAATCATTTCAAGCAGAAATGGGAAAATATGTATACTTTCCATTTAGCTAATAAATTCTTCATATATTTAAATAAATTTAAATACATAATGTTCATAGAATGAAAGATACATTATTTAGTCATCTGGATCTTGTAATTCTAATTTCCAGTTTTTACTTTATTGTTCATGTCCTTAATAATGCTAGCAGCTCTCTTCTTTTTTTTATTATGTTCAGGGGTTCAGATTTTTTCTTTTAATTTTATATTACTCTAAAATATGAATATATACCTTCTGCCCATGTACATTAATTACCATGCCTGAAAGTAGGTGGTAAGTTAATTCTAGGACTCATTAAGATATTCACATTATAACATCACAGTTGCTTTCAGCTAGAAAGAAATATAACAATTACATTGCTCAGCTTTTTCTTTCAATTGGGGGATTTGGTACTAGCATCCACAAATGAGGGAAACCATTTCCCATTTGGTTTTTGGCGACTGTGTTACTTCACTTAACATAATGGCTTCGAGTTACATCCATTTAACTGCAAATCTCATGATGTCATCTTTCTTTACCACTGCATAGAACTCCATTGTATAGATGTACCACATTTTTCTTATCCACTCATCAGTTGAGGGGCATTTGGGTTGGTTCCAACTCTTCACTATTGTGAAAAGAGCTGCGATAAACATAGACGTGCATGTATTATCTTTGCAGTAGGATGAGTCTTATGGGTATATACCCAGAAGTGGTATGGCTGGGTCAGGTGGTAGGCTCATTTTGAGCCTTTTAAGGGTTCTCCACATTGCTTTCCACAGTGGTTGTACAAGTTTACATTCCCACCAGCAGTGGATGAATGTTCCCCTTTCCCCACAACCTCTCTAGCATTTGCTGTCTTTTGTTTTCTTGATCTTAGCCAGTCATATCTGAGTGAGATGATGTCTTAGAGTGGTTTTAATTTGCATTTCCTTAATTATACTATGTTGAACACTTTTTAAGATGTTTCTCAGCCACCATTACTTCCTCACTGGTGAAGTCTTTGTTTAGCTCTTTACTCCATCTTTTGAGTGAGTCATTTGTTTTCTTCTTTTTTTTTTTAGTAGTTTATATACTTTGGATGTTGATGTTCTGTCAGATGTATCACTCGTGAAGATTTCCTCCCACTCTGTAGGTTTTCTCTTCACTTACTTAACTGTTTTCTTCACTGAACAGAAGCTTTTGAGTTTGATGAGGTCCCATTTGTCAATTGCTGACCTTATTTCCTGCGAAGCTGCTGTCTGATTTAGAAAGTCTTTTCCTACACCTATGTCTTGCAGGTTGTTGCCAAATTTTTATCTTTTATTGAAGTTTTGTGCATTTCATACGTCACTTCTCAGTTCAATCCAGACTCATTTCCCCCTCGATGCCCCCCTCCCCTCCCAAGTTCATGAAGTCTGACATACATGTCCTGTTTCCCCTTCTGAGTCTTTTCAAAGTTTTTCAAAGCAGATTATTGGGGGGGGGGAGAACTCTACTTCTTCAGTCAGTTCCCTGT
The DNA here is from genome assembly GCA_009823505.1 of Rhizomys pruinosus. Classification (NCBI taxonomy): domain Eukaryota; kingdom Metazoa; phylum Chordata; class Mammalia; order Rodentia; family Spalacidae; genus Rhizomys; species Rhizomys pruinosus. The sequence continues at coordinate 55,625 of VZQC01006319.1, read as the reverse complement.
TCCCATTCTTTTGTTGTTCCCTCCAATCCATATTGTTTCAACATATGCATTTATGTATTGTCACACATGTACTAAAATCATGTCCTCTGAAAATAAACTATATGTTTATTTCCAAATCATATTTCAGGATCCACATTTTCCCTTTTAATTTTATATTGCACTAAAATATGCAAACATACCCCCCACCCTTGTATCAAAATTATAAAGTCTGAAAATAGGTACTGGGTTAATTCTAGAGTCCGTTAAGAGATTCACATTCTAAGAGCACAGTTGCTTTTAGATAAAGGAAAATATAACATTAATGTTACTCAGTTTGCCTTACTTGATGCTAGCATCCACAAATGAGGGATATAATTCATCATTTGTTTTTCTGAGACTGTGTTACCTCACTTAGCATAGTATGTTCTAGTTCCATCCGTTTACCTGAAAATTTCATGGTGTCATCTTTCTTTACCACTGCATAGAACTCCATTGTGTAGATGTACCACATTTTCTCTATCCACTTGTGGGTTGAGGGGCACTTGGGTTAGTTCCAACTCTTTGCTATTGTGAAGAGAGCTGTAATCAAAATGGCTGTGCATGTATCTCTGTGGTAGGATGAGTCTTGTGGGTATATAGCCAGAAATGTTATGACTGGGTCAGGTGGTAGGTTCATTTTCAGTCTTTTAAGGGTTCTCCACACTGCTTTCCATAGTGGTTTTACACTTTTATATTCCCACCAGCAATGGATGAGTGTTCTCCTTTCCCCACAACCTCTCTAGCATTTGGTATCATTTGTTTTCTTGATCCTAGCCAGTCTTACTGGAATGAGATGATATCTTAGAGTGGTTTTAATTTGCATTTACTTAATTATTAATGATGTTGAACACTTTTTAAAATGTTTCTCAGCCATCTTCCTCACTTGTGAAGTCTCTGGTCAGCTCTTTACTCCATCTCTTGAATGGACCATCTGTTTTCTTCTTTGTTTTTTGAGTAGTTCATATATTCTGGAAGTTAATGCTCTGTCAGATGTATCAGCAGTGAAGGTTTACTCCCATTCCGTGGGTCTTTTGCTGTACAGAAGCTTTTGAGTTTAATGAGGTCCCACTTGTCAATTTTGATCTTATTTCCTGCGCAGCTGCTGTCTGATTTAGAAAATCTTTTCCTACCCCTAAGTCTTGTAGGTTGCTGCCAACATTTTCTTCTATCACCTTCAGAGTTTCAGGTTTCATATTGAGGTCTTTGATCCATTTGGATTTGATTTTTGTACAGGTTGAGAGATAGGGATTTAATTTTATTCTTCTACAAGTGGTGATCCAGTTTTGCCAACAGCATTTGTTAAAGATGCTGTCTTTCCTCCATTGTGTCTTCTTGGCACCCTTGTCAAATATGAGGTGGCTGAAATTGTATGAGCTCAAGTTTGTATCTTCAAGTTTGTTCCATTGGTCAACAGGTCTGTTTTTGTGCCAGTACCAGGCTGCTTTTATGAGTATAGCCCTGTATATCTCTTTTTACTCTGGGTGGCTTTGGCTATTCTGGGTCTTTCTTTGTCCATATGAATTTAAGGATTTTTTTTCTAAGTCTGTGAAGAAAATCTTGGGGATTTTAATTGGGATTGCATTGCATCTGTATATCAATTTGGGTAAAGTGGACATTTTTACTATATTAATTTTTTTAATTCATGAGCATGAGAGGTCTTTCCATCTTTTGATGTCATTTTCAATCTTCTTCTGCTGTCTATCTTGTTTACCCTTTCAAAGAACCAACTTTTGGATTCATTGATTCTTTGTATTTTTTTCTTTGATTCTATTTCATTGATTTCTTCTCAGATTTTTGTGATTTCTTCCCGTCTGTTGGGTTTAGGGTTCATTTATTGTTGTTTCTCAAGTGTTTTTACCTGTAGTATTAGATCATTTGTTTGTGCTCTTTCTGTTTGTTTGTTTGTTTGTTTGTTTTTTAATGTAGGCACCCAGGGCTATAAACTTCCCTCCTAGGACTGCTTTTAAAATAGACCATAGGTTTTGTTGTGTTGTATTATCATTTTCCTTTAGTTCCAGGAATGCTTTTATTATTTCTTATTTCTTCCTTGGCCCATTCATTATTCAGGAGTGTGTTGTTTAGTCTCCATGTGTTCTTCTAGATAGTAGGACTTATCCTGGTGTTGATAGTGAGCTTTATTGCACTGTGGTCTGACAGATGCATGAAATTATTTCAATCTTTTTGTATTTGTTGAGGTTTTGTCTGTGTCCCAGTATGTGGTCAATTTTGGAGAATGTTCCATGGGGTGCTGAGTAAAAAGTATATTCTCTGGTGTTTGGATGGAATATTCGGTAGATGTCTGTGAGGTCCATTTGGAGTAATGTACTGTTTGGTTCAGATATCTCTCTGTTTATTCTTTGTTCAGTTGATCTATCCAAAGGGCTCAGTGGGGAAATGAAGTCCCCCCTATTGGCGTGTTGGGATAAGTTTGTGCCTTAAGGTCTTGCAGGATTATGTTTATAAAGTTTGGTGCACTGGAGTTTATATATTTTTGATTGTGAAATCTTCATGGTTAATTATTCCTTTGATAAGGATGTAATGACCCTCTTTGTCTTTTCTGATTAGTTTTACTTTGAGGTCTATTAGAAGGCAACTCTGCTTGCTTTTAGTACCATTTGCTTGGAATATCTTTTTCCATCCTTTCACTTTAAGTTGGTGCCTGTCCTTAAGGGTGAGATGGGTTTCTTGTAGTCAGCATATAGATGAATTCTGTTTCCTAATCCATTCTCCCAGTCTATGTCCTTTGATTGGGGAGTTAAGACTATTAGTAGTTAAGGTTATTATTGAGAGATGTGTGTTGCTTCCTTTAACCTTATTTTCCATTTGCATTCTTGGTCTAGGTTTGTATTTTCACAGTTATACTTTTATTAATTTCTCTCTCTAGCTGCTTGGGGATAGGTGCTCTTTCCTCTGTCTTTTGAATTGCTTCGATTATTTTCTGTAGGGTTGGATTTTTGGACATGTATTTTTTCATCTTCTTGATGTCATGAAAGATTTTTCTTTCTCTTTAACTATAAATGACATTTTTGCTGGGTGTAGTAATCTGGGTTGGCATCTATAGTCATTTAGTACTGGGAATACATTAGTCCACATTCTTCTGGCTTTCATAGTTTGCACTGAGAAGTCAGCTGTAATTCTGATTGGTTTTCCTTTATATATAACTTGTTGTTTTTCTCTTGTGGCTTTCAGTATCTTGTCTTTGTTTTGGGCGTCTACTGTTTTAACTATGATATGGTGTGGGGAATTTCTTTTCGGATCTTGTCTATTAGGAGTTCTATGTGCTTCTTGTATTTGTGTGGGTTTGTCTCTTTTCAGTTTGGGGAAGTTTTCTTCTATTATTCTGTTGAAGATCTGATCAATACCATTGTCCTGGGATTTTTGTCCTTCCTCTATCCCTATGATTCAGAGGTTTGGTCTTTTTTAAGATTTTTATTTATTTATTTATTATTTATTATTCGTTATGTGTATGAATGTACTGTCTGCATGTAGGTTGGTGCACCCATGTCATGCAATGTTGTGAAGGTCAGAAGAGGTTGTCAGATTCCCCTGGAACTGGAGTTAAAGGCAGTCCTTTTTTCATTGTTTATTATTTTTAAGGGATTCACAGTATAAGAGCACAGTTGTTTTCAGATCACACTGACATTGCTCAGTTTGCCATACAATTAGGTAATTTGTGCTAGCATCCACAAATGAGGGATGCCATTTGTTGTTTGTTTTTCTGGGACTGTGTTACTTCACTCAGCATGATATCTTATAGCTCCAGCCATTTACCTGTAAAGTTAATGATGTCATCTTTCTTTACCACTGCATAGAACTCCATTGTGTAAATGTACCACATTTTCACTATCCACTCATCAGTTAAAGACAGTTCTTAGCTGCTATGTGGGTGCTGGGAATCAAACCCTGGTCCTCTGCAAGAGCAGTCAGTGCTCTTAACTGCTGAGCCATCTCTCCAGCCCCAGGTTTGGTCTTTTTATAGTGTCCCAAATTCTCTGATTGTTCCACTCTTGTGGGTTTTTTTTTTTTTCATAATCTGTACTTGAGCTTTCTGGTTTTTCCTTGCTATCTTCCAGGTCTGATATTCTATTTTCTGCTTCATCAAATCTACTTCTGGGGCTTTCTCCCATCCTTTCTTGTTGATTGGATGAGTGTTCAGTTTCCTTTTTCATTTCACCCTGTGATTTCTTTAGTATTCCCACTTCCTTTTGGACCCTGCCATTTTCTTCTTGTAGCTCCTTGCTTCGTTTCATTTCAGCATGGGATCTTTTCAGTGTTTCTATTTCCTTCTGGAGTTTGTCATTCTTTCCCTCTAGTTCTTTTTGGAGTTTGTCATCCTCTCCCTCTACTTCCTTCTGAAATTTGTCATTCTTTCCCTCTCTAGTTCCTTCCTGAGTTCTTCATTCTCTCCCTTTAGTTCTCTGATTTGTTCTTTATATTCTTTGATTTCTTTGGTTATGTCTATGATTATTCTTCTAAGATCCGTATCCTGGGTTCCTTCCAGCGACATCTCATTGTAGGGATCTTCTATAGGACTGGTAGCATCTGGTAGAGATTTATTATGCACTTTTCCCATGTTGTTTTCTCTTTGTATTTTTGGCATGTGGGTTTGTTTTATTGTTTGCATTCTGGTGCGAATCTCAAATGTTTCTTCTCTGCATTGAAGGCTTAATTTGCTTTTTTCCTATAGATATGTTCATTGTCTTCTTCATGGTTTATGGAGGGCTGGTTGTGCTAGGTTTCCAGTTTTCCCTTTTGGTTATGTATTGGGAGGTTCAGCTGGCTCTTCCCTTTCTGGTCTGGAGGTTCTATTCCCCAGGCACCATGCTGCCTCCTCTCTCTGGACCTGGTGAATGTCAGGCTGGCTGTGTAACTCCACTCCACTGCTGTGCATGCTGGGCCAGGTATGGCTGGCTGACAGGCAACTGGTTATGCCCAGGGCTGGATGAGCCGGCCTGGTACTGTGCTCACCTATTCCCCAGGCACCATGCTGTATCCTCTCTCTAGCTATTTATTTTTTAATTGAGCATTTGTACAACTCATACAATGGTTCCCAATCAAACCCAGTCCCCCAGTGTCCCAACCCCCCCTCAGAACTCAAGCATTACAACATCCATGCCAAGCCTGTCCATTCAAGTTCCCAAACCCAGAAGTCCTTCTGTGCAAATAAATCCACTGGAGTCTAGTCAGCACATCTAGAAATTTTAGGTAAGGCATACTGTTCCTCAGAGAACAGTAATCAGTCTCTTGTAGTCTCAGTCCAGGGCCAGTCCCCCATTTCTCTTGCTCCACTTTGAGACCTTGTCTTGCCCCAGTTGGCATGAGTCCTGTACCTGATGCTGACACTGCCACAAGTTCACATGTGAAAGCTAACATTCTCGAGTGCAAGTCACCGCTTCTCTATGTTCATGCACCACCCCTGGGTCTAACAATTTTTACACCCCGTCCTCCACAGTGACCCCTGAGCCATGGGATGGATGAGGTTTAATATAGGGGGCCCCATCCAGGGATACACACTCTGGAGGCTCCCATTCTTTGAAGCTTGAAAAGTGTGACCTTCTGTTTGCATCACACTTCATTGTGTAAGGAAGCTTTGCTGGTGAGAATTGAAGGTAAGAAAGGTATTTATAAACTCTCTTCATATTTAAACTTAAAAACATTCTTCTAGTCTCTCAAATGAAACTAAACCTGAAAAAATCAGTTTCTGCCAATCTTGAGTCAAATACTGAATAAAAATAGCCTTCTTAAATATCTCCTACTGGAAAACCATACAAAAAACTTAACTGAAAACTCAAGTTACAAAACAGGACTAACCTCTCCAAATGTTTAGTAAAAAGAGAAACATTTTCATTACTGATTTGCTGATACTGTGCCAAAAGGGTTCTGAAAGCCTTCATCCAAAATGGTCCCCAGGGATCCTAACTACCTCCTTAGTGAGCAGGGCTGGCTGTGTAATCATAAGATACAACAGAAATGGCAGTGTGTGGCTACACCATAAAAGTTAAGGCAACTTCCTCCTTGCTTTCTCTTGTGTCACTTGCTCTTGGGCAAGCCATCTGTCATATCATGAGGGCAATCAAGCAGTCCTGTGGTGAGGAACTGCACTAAATTACTGGTCTTGTGACTGACATATCCTGGAAGCAGATCCTTCTGTCATAGGCAAGTTTTCAAATAACAAGGGCCCTAGACAAGACCTGGACTGCATCCATGAGAAACCTGGGGCCAAGTTCATACAGTTAAGCTGCTTCTGGACTCCTGACCCATAGACCCTGCATGAAATAGTGAATTCCCACTGTTTTAAGCTGCCTAAGACTTAGGGAAAATTACTGCACAGAAATGAATAAGAAAAAGTACTCAATTAAAATTTCAGCTTCAGGTATTTCATGCTATTTCTTTAAAAAGCTAAGATCTCTATTTAGAATTACTTGCATACAACTACTGTCAAAATGTGAATCCCCAAACATGTTTTGGTATTAAGCTATAGTTTATTTTCAGACATCATAATTTTGGTATATGTGTGGCATGTGTATATGCATATTTTGGAGAGATACGAATTCGAAGGAACAACAACAAAAGACTGGGTCCAAGAAGTGACTGAAACAGTAAACTTCTGCATCAAAAAATTTTAAAAAGACTGAGAAAAAAAATGAAAGACACGTATGGCAGAATGCATGAGCTCTGGCAGGGTGGGGGCAAAAGAGGAGGTATGGGTCTAAATTTGATTAAGAAATATTGTATGAAATGCACAAATCCTCAATAAAAAATTGGTTTTGAAGAAAAGCTAAGATCTCAAAATTATATAAGCCTTTAAATATATATTTTCTTCCTCATTAATTATTATTTTTTTTTAATTTTTTTTTTATTTATTTCTGTATGTGTATGAATGTACTGTCTGCATGCAAGTTTGTGCACCCGTGTCGTGCAATGCCGCGGAGGTCAGAAGAGGGTGTTGGACTCCCCTGGAACTGGAGTTCTCCTGGAATTGGAGTTTCAGACGGTTCTCAGCCGCCATGTGGGTGCTGGGGATCGAACCCGGGTCCTCTGCAAGAGCAGTCGGCGCTCTTAACCGCTAGGCCATCTCTCCAGCCCCCTCATTAATTATTGTATAACTTTCTTGCCCCCCCCTTCTCACTACCTTAAAAAGGTGACCAAATCCTTAGGCAAAACAGAAACAATTGTTAGTAATATACTCTGGGAAATATTAAACACACGACCTTTGTCCAAAGACTCATTAATACAACGAAATCCTTTTGTCATTGCTGCTGCTGTTGTCTTACACTACTGCAGATAAGAATGAGGGCAAATGTTTAATCAGTGGTCTATACCTATGGGCCATGAAATCTACCATTTACAGGCTGGAGAGATAGCCTAGCAGTTAAGAGCACCGACTGCTCTTGCAGAGGACCCAGGTTTGATCCCAGCACCCACATGGCGGCCGAGAACCATCTGTAACTCCAATTCCAGGAGAACTCCAGTTCCAGGGGAATCCGAGACCCTCTTCTGACCTCCGCGCATTGCATGACACAGGTGCACAAACCTACATGCAGACAGTACACTCACACGCATACAAAAATAAATAAAAGAAAAAAAGAAAAAAAATCTACCATTTACCATCTCATTAAATTCATCAGCATCTTTAATTAATTTATTTATTTATATTTCATGTGTTATGAGCATTTTCCTGCGTGTAAGAGCACTCATGCCTGTTATGGCTGCAAAAGCTGGAATTGAGAGTCAGAGTCCCTTGAAACTGGAGTTACATAGAGTTGGAACCATCAGGTGGGTGCTGGGAACTGAACCCAGGGCCTCCAAAAGAGCAGCCAATACTATCAGCAGCTGAGCCATCTCTCCAGTCCCACATCAGTATCTTTAAATGGCATAGCCCATGCAACATTACTGTAATATTTGTAAAGTCTTTGAAATCACAGAGAATTAAAGAACTTACCAGAATCAGGGCATTTGACAAACCTACACCAAGTACATAATTCTTGGTCCTATTGCTAAACAAAGTCAATGAAGAAAACCAATCAGATGTGAGATTTTACGCAATATATGTGCCTTTCTTAGTTAAGCTGAAGAATAACTAATGCTACCCATAAAAGTAATTAATAACCATCCTGATTATTAATAGACTTTCTCCATACTGAATTCCGTATTCACCAAACTTTTTCCTTACTGACTTGAGAAATAAATGATAAATTCTGAGAAGAATTTATAAGAAAACCATCCTAAAATCAATAAAATAAATAAATGCTCTAAAAATAAAATTCAGAACACCAGAAGTAAGCACATTTTTATTTACATTACTCAATACATATTTACTTCCCGAGTGACTACGAAGTCCAAGGAATTACAAGGAGTGACTTGAAGGATAAAAAAGCCAAAAGAAAAATAATCTCACTTCCAGGTTTTATGATCTTCTAAAACAAATTCAGCATTTTAATCTATCCTACCAAGGACCAACAAAGTAAACTCAGATCTGATCACTTAGTAAGTCACAGCCAAGATGAGCACATATTCTAGTGATTAGAATAATAATAGTAATAATATGGCTACAGTTTAAATATGATAAATATGATTTTAAGTGTGTCCCCCAGGGGTTAATGTATTGAAATTTAATCCCCCGATAAAGTATTAAAGAAGATAGAAACTTAATCTGATGTTTTGATGTGAGATCCTTGGTTAGAAAAAAAAAAAATCACCAGAATAGAATCTTCGTGACTGAATACTGATGGCATCATAAGGAAAGGGAGTGAGACCAAAAACCACACACACTCACCAAGCATGGTGGCATATCCCTTTAATCCCAGCACTCAGGAGGCAGAGGCTGGTAGATCTCTGTGAGTGAAAGGCCAGCCTGGTCTACATAGTGAGTTCTAGGACAACCGGGGCTACAGAAAGATCCTGTCTCAAAAATACAAAAAAAAAAAAAAAGAATTAATACAATGTCATGAGAAAGTAAATTTGTTATCTAAAAGTGAAATGAATGTAAAACAGATTAAATGATTCATAAAGAAGGTAGCATTTCCTTAAGACGATCCTTGAGAAAAAGGTCTGAACTCCATCTGTCCAGATGGACATAATGGACATTTCAAGTGGAAGAAAAGAATCCTTGAGGAGAGCGTCGGGTCTTTTCTTTCCCTGAGCAGGTCACACTTACTGCAGTCAAACAGGGTGACAATGAGACTTCATTGCATTGTCACTCTGTGACCCACCTCTCTTCCTACCCCCAGCTGTTTGTCCAAAGCTATAGTTCAGCTACATGTTGGTGTGTGCTTACTTGGTTTTTGAAGATAGTTTTGCTGACAACCAGATTCTAATTCAAAAGAGAAATCAATCTGTTCACATTTGGTTGATACAAAGTTATGGAAACTTCTACCATATTATGTAGGAATGACTTTATAAAAGGGACAGAATCTGAACTAATAACTTTTAACTAACCTTGGCAAACTCACTGAACCATGTACTCTTGTGACCTGGGCACCTGGTCTTGTTTCCTGGGAATCTCGATTTACTATTTCACCCCAAGATAGGGAATGAATATAGGTATGCTTGAGAATTATCATCAAAGACAGCACGGCCACACTCTGTTGAATACAATGCAGATTGGGCACAGGTGGATGCATCCACCTGTGCCCCTTTTCTAAGCCTAGGGAACAATCTGCGGAAGAGGGGGCACGGTAGAATGTAAGGGCTGCGATTGGTGTGAATGGTGAAACTACAATAATATAGACTGGACACTCATTTGATCAACTCGATTGAACATACAAGCCCCCCCTGCTGGATGGTGGGACCCACGAGCTGTGTGGGTTTGGGCACAACTGCTCGCAAATTGGCTTTACATGAAGGATGCTTGTACTCACAAATTATCACTTATTGTTAAAAAAAAATGTAAACAAAACAAAACAAAAAAAAACAGAAAGATACAGAAAAGTTACAGCAGAATGCATGATCTGGGATGGGTAGGGGTGGGGTGGGGGGGAAGGGAAAGGGATATATGCCTGAACTGAATTGGAAAATGATGTATGAAATACACAAAGCATCAATAAAAAGAAAGAAAAAATAATAATAAATTTAAAAAAAAAAAGGATGCAGATTGGGAAGACCATTTGACACTGTGTATGAGATTTTTGAGAACCAGGGATGAAAAGGTAAGATTATCTGAGATATGTGGGTGGAGTCAAGCTTTCAGTCCCCAGTTAAAGCTGGAGAAATGGTTTCGAATAAAATTATGGGTAAGGCCTGACTCTGGGACACAGTTCCACGGCACAGTTCCAAGAGATATCAGAGGTAACATGTGTCCTCTGAGTTCAGGCACACTCTTGAACACTAAAGTTTAGAGTCAGGCTGAGTTATTCAGGTATTAACTGTAATGGGGCATAATGATAACACCCTGCTAACTTCTAAAGCAAGTAAATTCAATCTCTGGGTAGAAGCAGTATGCTTGCTCATTTTCTATCATGGGATTGCTCTTGGATGTCTGTCAAGGTTCTCAGTTGGGATTATTAGAAACACTCTTGTCATTCAGTAAGTGTCAAAAGTCTGTAAGACTCATGGAATCAGTGAAAGAACTGTAGAAGCCACAAGACAGCAGCAACCATTACAACAGTCTTTTGATAAAAATTAACTTGCCAAGCTTCCTCTTGATAAAAGGGCTCAAAATGGCTCATGACACATGGCCCATAACAATTCATGACATCCTTTTCATAAACAGACATGATATATTCAGGAAACTTCTAAAGTCCAGTGGATTAGGAAAAAAAATCCTAAAATTCATGTGGAAGCACAAAAGACCCAGGATAAACAAAGCAATCCTGAGCACAAAGAGCAATGCTAGGGGCATTATTGTACCAGATATCAAACTATATTACAGAGCTATAGTCATAAAAACAGCATGGGGGGCTAGAGAGATGGCCTAGTGGGTTAAGAGCACCGACTGCTCTTGCAGAGGACCCGGGTTCGATCCCCAGCACCCACATGGAGGCTGAGAGCTATCTTTAACTCCAGTTCCAGGGGAATCTGATGCCCTCTTCTGACCTCCGTGGCATTGCATGACACGGGTGCACAAACCTATATGCAGACAGTACATTCATACACATAAAGAATAAATAAAAAATTAAAAAAAAAACAGCATGGTACTGGCACAAAAATAGACCCATTATCCATGGAACATAATTTAAGACCCGAATATGAGTATACAAAATTTTGGCCACATGATATTTGACAAAGTGGCCAAAAACACACACTGGAAGAAAGGCAGCATCTTCAGTAAATGGTGCTGGCAAAACTGGATCTCCACCTGAAGAATGAAACTAAACCCTTATCTTTCATGTTGCACAAAAGTCAACTCCAAATGGGTCAAAGACCTCAATGTGACACCTGAAACTCTGAAATTGTTAGAAGAAAACATTGAAAGTAACCTCCAAGATATAAGTGTAGGAAAGGACTTTCTAAAGCGGGCATCAGTTGCTCAAAAATAAGTTTAACCATTAATTAAGTGGGACCTCATTAAACTAAAAAGCTTCTGTACAGCAAAAGAAACAACCAAGAAAGTGCAGGGAAAACCCACTGACTGGGAGAAAATCTTCACAAGTGACACATCTGACAGAGGTTAAATAACCAGAAAAACAAATAATCAAGAAAACCAATAAATGACCCAATTAAAAGATGGGCTAGGATCTGAACAGAGTTCTCTAAAGAAGAAGTAAAGAGGCTAAGAAACATCTTTAAAAGTGTTCAGCATCACTAGTAATTAAGGAAGTACAAATTAGAACTACCTTAAGGTTGGGTGTAGTGTCACACATGCTTTTGATATCAACACTTGGAGGCAGAGGCAAAAAAAAAAAAAAAAAGTAAGACTAGCTAAGATGGCAAGAACAAACATTACCAAATTATCAAGTGCTGGAGCTGGAGAAGGGAAGGGGGAATGCTCATTCACTGCTGGTGGGATTGCAAACTCTTGCAACTCCTATGGAAAGCATGTGAACTCTTAAAAACTAAACCTGAACCTACTATATGACCCAGTAATAATGCTTCTTGGCATAAAACCAAAGGACTCATCCTACTGTAGGGATACTTGTACATCTATGTTTGTTGTTGGTCTTTTCACAATAGCTTTGGAATTCAAAGGAGTGAGCTACAAATGACAAAACAAAGAAGCTACCCTTATTACCTCTCCTTTCCCTTGCCTCACCAAACCCCTAAATATGCTGACTACATATCCCTGGAAAATGAATGGTTGTATATTCACTAAGAGATAAAGAGAAGGAAAGAGAAAGGAAGGAAGGAAGGAAGGAAGGGAGGGAGGGAGGGAGGGAGGGAGGAAGGAAGGGAGGGAGGGAGGGAGAGAAGAGAGAAAGAAAACTGTCTTTGACAAGTTGTAACTATAAAATGAGAGTGCTTTAAATGAATATTCTTCCAATTGGGAACAAATATATGAAAGCAAGTTTACTTTGGATGTGCTTAATAAGAACCTCAAAATGTTTTCTACAAGACAATTGTTTATTCTTGTGGCTTACTATTATAATGCATGTAGTGAGGTGCCAGTGTATAAATGGATAAATAAAAGTGCCCATTGAAAACAACAAACATGGATACGATGACAAGAGAGTGTCATGTAAATATTTTCTGATTATTTTGTCAACAACTCTATGAAATGTAACCACCTCTTGCAGAAATGGAAAGCCAGAAGGGAAACAAGCCAGATAATAGAACCTTGGGAAGGCTTGGGAATTGGAGACCCCAAACTCCAGAGGTAAAGGGGCAAGCAGGACCTGAAACCAACCTCCTTAGTAACTGCGCCCCCAGCAACCAAAGAGCTTCTCTACCACACCAGAGAAGAAAACATGTTGAATATAAAATATCAGCAAGAATGAATACTTTGATGTAAAGAAGCAAAAACTGAGAAAATTCTCCCAGAAGGGGAAAAAAAATTAGAAGAAAGTGAGGAAGAAAACAGGAAAGAAATACAGGAAATCCCTTGGAGAGCAAGAGCCAGACTAGAAGTGTCAATGGGAGAGAAGAAAACAGAGGGAAATACATCAAAGGAAATAAGAGGAAATGTCACAAAATTGAAGGATATAAGTTATGTGGAATAAAAGGGCTGAGCTATGGGAATAGCTCAGAGTAATGGTGTTTGCCACCAAGCTGAGCTGGATCCTCAGAACTCACATGGCAGAAGCACAGAACCTGCTCCTGTAGTCGTCCTCCGACTTCCACACATGCTTCATGGCACCTGCCTCTACTCTCCAAAATAAATAAGCAAATAAATGGAACAGAAGGGCTAAGAACCTGACATGAAGGAGCAAAAAGGGAACCACATCAGCTCAGGTACTGCAAAATTTCAGAAAACCTGGGACAAAAAATAAGAGGACATGAGAGGACATACTACAAAAAAAAAAAAA
>VZQC01006319.1:27256-38300 GCA_009823505.1 Rhizomys pruinosus | reverse complement strand
TATATATATATATATATATATATATATAACCTATTGAATCCATTTAGTATTGATCATATGCACATAGTTCTAGGGCTGATCACTTGAGACTGGACTACCCATTAGGGGCTTTTCCCTGGAGAAAACTGATTCTCCCTCTCTCAGCAGAGATTGAATGTCTGTAGATGCAAAGGTGAGACCTTGTACCAAGCTATTATTCTAACAGAAATAAAATAATGAAATATTCAGCTGTGCAAGATTTAACATGCTCATATAGACAACACACATAACACACCTCCCAGTAAATCAAGAAAGAGGTACAGAATACAATTAACATACAGCTAAGAGGCACAGCTAAGCAAGTAACAGGCCTTCATTCAACCTGATTGAGATCAAAAGCTCCAAGAGAAACATCTTAGAAAAAGAACAGGAACTAATGTGTGTAGACGCATTCAGAAGACACACTCACATGATGAGTGTAGGGCGAAATTAGTGACCTGCACATAGGAAACCAAGTACTGGGGATAGGAACTTTGCAATCATTAATCCCTCCAAAGAACAATTACTTAAGAAAGGAAATGCTCCCCATGACATCTGCCTAAATCCAATACTTCAAATATAAAAAAATTATAATTCACTGTATGGCAAGATAAGAATGTCTGTGAAATAGCTAACAGTTTGGAAACAGCTATCTATAGAAAAGTAGGAAGGAATACACAGTGTGGACATGTTTGACAGTGAGCTGCTTCTGTGAACCTCGCACACACTAACTTTTCAAACTACATTTATATGTTACTTTGACCAAGATAAAAATAAATACAACAAAACAGTCATAGAATAAACACCAATAATGCCGAGCATGGTGGCGCACGCCTTTAATCCCAGCACTCAGGAGGCAGGAGCAGGCAGATCTCTGTGAGTTCAAGGCCAGCCTGGTCTACATAGTGAGCTCCAGGCCAGCTGGGACTAAAGGGAAACTCTGTCTCAAAAAGACCAAAGGAAAAAAAAAAAAAAAAGTATAAACACCAACAATACAAACATTAAGAACATCAAATCTACTTCCTATTGTATCTTTAATTATTCTTTCCCCTTCTTTCTCCTCCTCTCTCTCCAGTGGGTCTTCTTCCCCCTCAACATATAAAAATAATCTATGAAAGTGAAATGGGGCACAGGGCAGGGGAGTAAGAGAGGAAAATCAACAAAAACAAAGTACATGGTTCTGGAGGGATGGCTCAGCAGTTAGGAGCAGCTATTGCTCTTCCAGAGGACCTAGGTTCAGTTCCCAGTACCCACGTAGTGGCTGACAACCATCTTTAACTCCACTTATGGGGATCTGACGCCTTCTTCTGGCCTCTACAGGTACTGCACACACATGGTGCACTTACATGCACAAAACAAAGTATACGTAAAAATGCCATAATAAAATCCATTAATTTATGTGCTAATTCTAAACATAACTAATAAGAAAAAATAATAACCTTAATCTCTCTCTGTTGCAGCCCTTTCTATCACAGCAGCCCAGCGGCGACATACAATGTGGTCTGATCCTCAGCCAACCTTCAGTTTGCTATTATAAACTGAATTGAACCTTATGAACCAATTCAGTCATTTTTTTCACCTATCACAATCATTGCAAATGGTTTAACTTCATGGCTCCCTGTCATCACCACCAACAAATTCTGAGCCTATCACTCAAATGTTTCTTACCATCTAATTTTCACACTGCTCTCTAGCCATCCCGCTCCAGTGTAATTTAAATGCAGCTATAAATCTTGCTTCCCACCAGCAAGATCACTTTTTCTTTTTTTTGGTCTTTTCGAGACAGGGTCTCCCTGTAGCCCCAGCTGTCCTGGAACTCACCTTGTAGACCAGGTTGGCCTTGAACTCACAAAGATCCGCCTGTCTCTGCCTCCCAAGTGCTAGGATTAAAGGCGTGCGCCACCAAGCCCGGTGCAAGATCACTTTTTTAATATAGTGATTGCATCATATCACTCATGGCACCCAGCACCATCGGAATCAACACTAAGCTCCTTTCTGTGTCCCTGTGCTGTCCACTGCCTACCCCCCTCCAAGTTCTGCACTCTGCTTGGCCTGGTCACAACCTTGCACTCTACACTTGAGTTATAAGCAATTTATACACAGAAATGGTCCTTCCATATTGAGATACACATATGGGAGATTGTCATAGATCTCCCTAATGCTTGGTACCTTTAAGACACTTGGTAACTACTTATTGAAGGAAAATCCAGTGAATAAATGGCCCAGAAATTAATCATGACTAAGAAAACAGATAGGCAGACAGATAGTCAAGTTCTTCTAAAAGCCAAGTGATATTTGAAAGAGCTGACAATGTTTACTTAAGTTTCAAATGGAACTGTGACAGGAAGCTATGAACAGGTTATAAACTGTAGTGACAACAGAGAAAAAAGAAGAAAAGGAAAAAAGCAGAGAGAAAGCTGAGGGGCCTGGGGAAAAAGCCTCACCTTGGTTTTACAGTGAGACAAAGTGAAGAAAACTCATTCACATTACAGTGATTCTATGGACAGGAAATTACTCTCCATTTTCCAGAAACTAGACCTTAAAGCTGGTCTTAGAAGATATGTATACTGGGTATTAACACTTCTATTTGTTTTCCAGAGAACTGTCATTAACTTTTAAAAGCTGCTCAACCAGTTCTCAAACTACTGTCCCATCCAACAAACGTTTAATTAGTTTGGGATCTTTGTTTAAACTGACAGCTGTGGTTCAAAAGGCCCCCAAGGTCAGCACTGCAGTTTGCATCTTAAAATAATCAAATTGCCCAAAGGTATTCTGTGGTTCCCAAGTTGTTATTTCTCATTTTGATTTGCAAAGGATCTGGACCATAGCTCTATGCTATGAGTATGGCTTATTCAAATGCAAAAATATTTTCACAGTATCTGAACCAATAAGAACAGAAAAGGAAAAAAAAAAGGCAGTTATTCTTCACCTATTCCTGAGGCTAGCATCCACCCTCCTCAGGGCCTCTCGGAGGTCTGAAAGCAAGGCCTAAGCAAAACCGCAAGCAGAAGCGCTGCCAGCTGAGACCGGTTGGGGGGATGCTTGCCCTTTCTCAGAGGAAAGCTTCCTAGGTTCTTCCTCCTAGGCTATTTACTCTCACTTTACAAATAATATTACCAGGTTTATTTATCTAGTTTCTAAGCCTTCGGCAGAATAGAAATAAGATATTAGGAAGAGAGCTATGGGAGAGGCGCTACTTACGGTGCACTAAAAACCTGACTCAGAGCAGACAGCTGCAGAGGAATGGGAAGGAGGAAGCAAAAATGATTAAAGAAGAAACAAAAGAATTCAAAGCACAGCTGAATGCAGGGTGTGGGGCACGCACTTCACTCACCAATAAGACCTTGTGGGGTGTCGTGATATTGTAAAATACCAAAAAAAAAAAAAAAACAGTGTCCTTTGTTCTAAAGAAGAAGATTCTCCCAGCACCTCTGCTGGAACATACCCATGCAGGTAATGGGAAGTACAAAAACAGGCAACACTTGCTTTAACAAAGGGGAAAAACTACAGTATTTACAGTGATTCAGTGGTTGAAAGAATCCTGAAAATAGTGGTCATAATGGATTTTAAAATCCAGTTAAAATACTGGGTTGTTCAACATAAGCTGTGTAAGAGTTTCAAATAGTTGTTCAACAACATAGAACAGTAAAGAATACAGGGTAGAGGCCAGGCCCCTGGTGTGGAGTCTCTGCCTCTCTACTCACTAACTGCATGTGGCCTTGCCAGATCAGCTGCTTCTCTGATGCTCTGCCTTCACCTTTGTCTTTGGAAAGGGGAAAGAGACAGCTGTGAGGTATCCACCCATGATTCCCTCCAACCGAGACACGGAAGTCCCACCTATACCCAGATTGCCCCCTGTGGGCCCACGGCCACAGGTAAAAAAAACCTACCAGAGATAGTGATAAAATCAAGAGATTCCTTCTGGATTTCAGCTTTCAAGGGGCCCTAGCAGGACAGACAGAAAAGGGGAAAATCACAACTAATTTCAGAGAAAAACAATAAGTCTGAGTAACATCCTGTCTCCTCTATACAGTTAGAAAATGATGGAATTCCTGGGCCAAAGTAAATAGGCAGGGGGTGAAAATGCACAGATGCTGCTCTGCTATAGCCCTGGGATAAGGGCTTCTCCTCTCAGGGGCTAAGCCCAGAAGAAACAAAAAGGTGTGTGTGTAGAGAGAAAAAAAAAGGGAACTGACATGGGATGGTCTCCCAGAAAGAATCTAAGAAGCAGCAAATTTCTCCAGAAGAAATGCATGTGGAGGGCGGAGTCAAGCAGAATACCATGCAATGTTCACAGCATTCACTAAGCCACAGCAAGGCTGAGAACAGCAAACTTCCTCCTTTATGCTCCAGCTGCAAACAGACTGGAGAGCTCCAGACAGAAAGAACCTTCGAGGGAGCTCAGAGGGGTGCTGTGAGGAATGCCAACGTTGAGGAGATCCTAGAAGAAGGAGGCTCTCTGGTGGAAGTGTGGATGTCTGCAGAAGTGATGGACATGGCACATGACCCAGGGAACTCTGGCTATTTGGCACCATCAATTCATGATACTCACTGGGAAGAAAACAATGTTTAAAAGTCATCCCCCAAAAACACAGAACAAAAGCCAGAGTTCTCTTTCCCTCACTTCTCCTCTTCTCTCTCTCTCTCTCTCTCTCTCTCTCTCTCTCTCTCTCTCTCTCCCTTCATCTATCTAGCCCTCCATCCTTCCATCCTTCCCTCCTTCCCCATCTCCTGTATACAATCTTCAAGTGTCTGCTGCTTTGCTGCATTCTTCTCTACCACCCTCAACACACACAGTTTGTTCAAACCACTGTCTACTCCCACCTGGATTACTTCAATAGGAAATGTGCCTTCCTTCACCATTTGTCACCTAGAATCTGTGCAGTGGACAGATGATCTTTTCAAAGCAAAGTCAAACATGTTGCACCCCCACTCATAGCCTTCAATATCCTCCCTGTGCCCCTGAAAGTGAAGCTCTGTACAACATTGATGTGACCTGGAAGGCTTTCATGTCTATAAAAAATTATAAATACATATGAGCCCAGAATCTAATGTCATTCTTATATTGAAGCACAAAATGTTTCCCTAATTTAATCCACACCATACTATCAAGGAATGGAACTACTACATCTTTGTAAACACTCTGCTAGCTGCACTCTAGTCACCAAAACATCTCTGTCTCATTCTGCAACACACAAATATGCACAGATACAGGAAGGCCACTCTGTAAATGGAGAACCAAGCATAATGAAATTAGCAGACATATGAAACGTGGGAAAAACAGATTTTTATTAAGAGAAAAGTATAATGTTATTGCCAATCTATATAACTTTAATTTTTTTTAGTTTCTGTTTATGTGTATGAGAGTTTTGTCATATGGAAATGTACCATTTACATGCAATCCCCATAGAGGCCAGAGAGGCTGCTAAATCCCCTGGAACTGAAAATATTGGCTGTTGTTAGTGACCATGTGAATGGTAGGAACTGAACCCAGGTCCCCTTCAAGAGCAGCCAGTACTCTTAACCACTTAAACCATCTCTCTAGCCCAAATCTACACAATGTTTAACAAAATGATAATAAATTCATTTCAGAAGTCACATGTTAAAATTCATTGAATTTTTGATGTCCCATTGCTCTCCTCTGAAGCTGTCCATGCAGGTCTATTTCTCCATACCTTGCTCTCCTCTGAAGCTGTCCATGCAGGTCTATTTCTCCATACCTTGCTCTCCTCTGAAGCTGTCCATGCAGGTCTATTTCTCCATACCTTGCTCTCCTCTGAAGCTGTCCATGCAGGTCTATTTCTCCATACCTTGCTCTCCTCTGAAGCTGTCCATGTAGGTCTATCTCTCCATACCTTGCTCTCCTCTGAAGCTGTCCATGTAGGTCTATCTCTCCATAGCTTGCTCTCCTCTGAAGCTGTCCATGCAGGTCTATTTCTCCATACCTTGCTCTGCCTCTGAAGCTGTCCATGCAGGTCTTTTTCTCTTTCATACCTTGCTCTCCTCTGAAGCTGTCCCTGCAGGTCTATTTCTCCATACCTTGCTCTCCTCTGAAGCTGTCCATGCAGGTCTATTTCCTCCCATACCTTGCTCTCCTCTGAAAGCTGTCCATGCAGGTCTATTTCTCCATACCTTGCTCTCCTCTGAAGCTGTCCATGCAGTCTATTCTCCATACCTTGCTCTCCTCTGAAGCTGTCCATGACAGGTCTATTCCTCCATACCTTGCTCTCCTCTGAAGCTGTCCATGTCAGGTCTATCTCTCACTAGCTTGCTCTCCTCTGAAGCTGTCATGTCAGGTCATTTCTCCCATACCTTGCTCTCCTTGAAGTGTCCATTGCAGGTCTATTCTCCATCCTTGCTCTCCTCTGAAGCTGTCCATGCAGGTCTATTTCTCCATAACTTGCTCTCGCTCTAAAGCTGTCCATGTAGGTCTATTTCTCTCATACCTTGCTCTCCTCTGAGCGTCCATGAGGTCTATTTCCCATACCTTGCTCTCCTCTGAAGCTGTCCATGCAGGTCTATTTTCTCCATACCTTGCTCTCCTCTGAAGCTGTCCAGAGGTCTATCTCTCCATACTTGCTCTCCTCTGAAGCTGTCCATGGTAGTCTATCTCTCCATACCGTTGCTCTCCTCTGAAGCTGTCCATGTAGGTCTATCTCTCCATAGTTGCCTCTCCCTCTGAAGCTGTCCATGCAGGTCTATTTCTCATACCTTGCTCTCCTCTTTTGAAGCTGTCCATGGCAGGTCTATTTCTCATACTTGCTCTCCTCTCGAAGCTGTTCCATGCAGGTCTATTTTCTCTCCATACCTTGCTCTCTCTCTGCTGAAGCTGTCCATGTAAGGTCTATTTCTCCATACCTTGCTCTCTCTCTGAAGCTGTCCATGTAGGTCTATTCTCTCCATAGCTTGCTCTCCTCTGAAGCTGTCCATGCAGTCTATTTCTCCATACCTGTCTCTCCCTCTGAAGCTGTCACAGCAGGTCTATTTCCCCATACCTTGCTCTCCTCTGAAGCTGTCCAGCGGTCTATTTCTCCATACTTGCTCTCACTCTGAACTGTCCAATGGTCGGTCTTATTTCTCCATACCTTGCTCTCCTCTGAAGCTGTCCATGCAGGTCTCATTTCTCCATCCTTGCTCTCTCTGCAGCTTGTCCATGCAGTCTATTCTCTCCATACCTTTGCTCTCCCTCTAGCTGTCATGGAGGTCTATTCCTCATACCTTGCTCTCCTCTGAAGCTGTTCCATGCAGGTCTATTTCCTCCATACCTTGCTCCTCCTCTGAAGCTGTCCATGCAGGTCTATTTCTCCATACCTTGCTCTCCTCTGAAGCTGTCCATGCATGTCTATTTCTCCATACCTTGCTCTCTTCTGAAGCTGTCCATGCAGGTCTATTCTCCATACCTTGCTCTCCTCTAAAGCTGTCCATGTAGGTCTATCTCTCCATACCTTGCTCTCCTCTAAAGCTGTCCATGTAGGTCTATTTCTCCATACCTTGCTCTCTTCTGAAGCTGTCCATGTAGGTCTATTTCTCCATACCTTGCTCTCCTCTGAAGCTGTCCATGCAGTCTATTTCTCCATACCTTGCTCTCTCTGAAGCTGTCCATGCAGGTCTATTTCTCCATACCTTGCTCTCTTCTGAAGCTGTCCATGTAGGTCTATTTCTCCATACCTTGCTCTCTCTGAAGCTGTCCATGAGGTCTATTTCTCCATACCTTGCTCTCCTCTGAACTGTCCATGCAGGTCTATTTCTCCATACCTTGCTCTCCTCTGAAGCTGTCCGCAGGTCTTTTTCTGTCCATGTAGGTTATTTCTCCATACCTTGCTCTCCTCTGAAGCTGTCCATGTAGGTCTATTCTCCATACCTTGCTCTCCTCTGAAGCTGTCCATGCATGTCTATTTCTCCATACCTTGCTCTCCTCTGAAGCTGTCCATGCAGGTCTATTTCTCCATACCTTGCTCCCTCTGAAGCTGTCCATGCAGGTCTATTTCTCCATACCTTGCTCTCCTAAGCTGCCATAGCAGGTCTATTCTCCATACTTGCTCCGAGCTGTCCTATCTTATCTCCATACCTTGCTCTCCCTCTGAAGCTGTCCATGCAGGTCTATTCTCGCATACCTTGCTCTCCTCTTGAAGCTGTCCATGTAGTCTATTCTCCATACCTTGCTCTCCTCTGAAGCTGTCCATGCAGGCTTATTTCTCCATACCTTGCTCTCCTCTAAGCTGTCCTGCAGGTCTATTTCTCCATACCTTGCTCTCCTCTGAAGCGGTCATGCAGTTGTTCTCCATTGTCCACTCATGTAGGTCTATCTCCATACCTTGCTCTCTCTGAAGCTGTCCATGCAGGTCTATTTCTCCATCTTGCTCTCCTCTGAAGCTGTCCATGCATGTCTATTTCTCCATACCTTGCTCTGCTCTGAAGCTGTCCATGCAGGTCTTTTCTCCATACCTTGCTCTCTTCTGAAGCTGTCATGTAGGTCTATTTCTCATAGCTTGCTCTCCTCTGAAGCTGTCCATGTCAGTGTCTATTTTCTCCATACCTTGCTCTCCTCTAAAGCTGTCCATGCAGGTCTATCTCTCCATACCTTGCTCTCCTCGAAGCTGTCCATGCAGGTCTATTCTCCATACCTTGCTCTCCTCTGAAGCTGTCCATTAGGTCTATTTCTCCATACCTTGCTCTCCTCTGAAGCTGTCCATGCAGGTCTATTTCTCCATACCTTGCTCTCCTCTGAAGCTGTCCATGCAGGTCTATTTCTCCATACCTTGCTCTCCTCTGAAGCTGTCCATGCAGGTCTATTTCTCCATACCTTCTTGAGTCTTTTTCCAATCCATCTGATAGTCTTAAGAGTTACTTAAAAGTTCTTTTTATTTTACCAGAGACTGGGTATGTCCTGATGTGTTGAGATTTCAAGCTATATTGGTTTTGTTTGGATTTTATCATACTTTGTCACTCTGACCTGTGTCACAATAGGGATTTGACTTTTCTTTTTTTTTTTTTTTGGATTTGACTTTTCATGTAAACAAAATATCAGTTTCTCATTTCAAAAGTCATTAGTAGGTCTTACCACTCATTCCTATTTCTCTTAGTGCACAAACATTAGTCTGATATATTCTCTTCGGTATTTTAGTGCCAACTCCTATTTTCATTTTCTGGTTTTTGTACACATTATGCTTCTAAGATTTCTATCTAAAACATACCAATAGATAAGTTATATGGCAAATTGCACTAAGGAATTTAGTTATAAATTACTCTCATTTTTTCTGTATATTAAAAATAGGGCATAACATTAATTTTTGAGATTTTATAGACAGATGAAAGAAAACTATGAACTTTATCTCATAACTTTAAAGGGGGTAAAGTATATGAGTTAAGAAGGAAGTGCTCAGTCTGTTCGTTTTTAGAACCTGCCCTACCTAGTTGGACTGGCTCTTGGCTTCCTCTGTGATGTCATCTTTTTCCACAGTACCCATCCAAAGCCCTCCAGTTCCTGAAACACCACAGTAACAACTGTGCCTTGGAACCATGCACTCACCCTTCCTCAGCCTGGACTTGACCCTTTTCATTCATTAACTATATGTCTTGCTCCCTTATTCACTTCCTGTGTATGCTCAAACATCATGGTCTCTTAAGACCCTTTCCTGACCATTTTATTTAAATGACTTTCAGCCTCCATCATTCTCTACCTCCCATAAGAGTGGGAAGGTCTTATAATCCTTCTCCAATTGTTTGTTGTTGGTGTAAAGAAAGGCTAATGATTTTTCTATGTTAATTTTGTATCCCACCACTTTACTGAAACTCTTAATCATTTCTAGGGGTTTTCTGGTGGAGTTTTTAGCATCCCCCAGGTAAACTATCATATCACCTGCAAAAAAGGATAGTTTGACTTCCTCTTTTCTGATTAGTACTCCTTTAATTTCCTTCTCTTGTCTTATTGCCCTATCAAGCATTTCAAGCACTATGTTGAAGAGGAGTGGCAATAAGGGGTCTTGTTGCACTCTTTGGTAATCAATTATTATTCTGGAAAGTGATCATTAAATATCTGAATAACGGCTTTCAAAAAAATGTATGATGACTTGTTTTTTTTTTTTAAGTAAATATTCTTTGCCAATTCTTTGAGAATTTCAGGTGATATATTTTGAACATATTCTCCTCCACCTCCCTCACTCTCCTTCTTCTAGAAGGATTATAAGACCTTCCCACTCACAATAGCCTCAAAAAAAAAAAATACCTGGGAACAAACCTAACCAAAAGACACGAAAGATCTCAACAACAAAAATTTTAAACCCCTAAAGAAGGAGACTGGGGCTGGAGAGATGGCCTAGCAGTTAAGAGCGCCAACCGCTCTTACAGAGGACCCGGGTTCGATCCCCAGCACCCACATGGCGGCCGAGAACCATCTGAAACTCCAATTCCAGGAGAACTCCAGTTCCAGGGGTATCCGACACCCTCTTCTGACCTCCGCAGCATTGCACGACATGGGTGCACAGACTTCCATGCAGACAGTACATTCATACACATACAGAAATAAATAAAATTAAAAAAAGGAGACTGAAGATGACATCAAAAGATGGAAAGGCCTACCATGCTCATGGATTAGAAAAATTAATATAGTAAAAATGTCCATTTTACCCAAATTGATATACAGATTCAATGCAATCCCAATCAAAATCCCCATGAGTTTATTCACAGACATGGAAAAAAAATCTCCTTAAATTCATATGGAAAAACAAAAGACCCTGAATAGCTAAAGCAACCCTGAGTGAAAAGTGCAATACAAGGGGGATTGCTGTACCAGACTTCAAGCTATATTACATGGCTATAGTCATAAACATAGCCTGGTACCAGCACAAAAACAGACCTGTTGACCAATGGAACAAAATTGAAGATCCAACTTGAGCTCAGACAATTTCAACTACCTCATATTTGACAAAGGAGCAAAAAAAAGCTCAATGGAAGAAGGATAGCATCTTCATCAAACAGTGCTGGCAAAACTGGGATTTACCATTTGTAGGACAAAATTAAACCCCTA
>VZQC01006319.1:0-26607 GCA_009823505.1 Rhizomys pruinosus | reverse complement strand
TTTTTTTTTTTTTTTGGATTTGACTTTTCATGTAAACAAAATATCAGTTTCTCATTTCAAAAGTCATTAGTAGGTCTTACCACTCATTCCTATTTCTCTTAGTGCACAAACATTAGTCTGATATATTCTCTTCGGTATTTTAGTGCCAACTCCTATTTTCATTTTCTGGTTTTTGTACACATTATGCTTCTAAGATTTCTATCTAAAACATACCAATAGATAAGTTATATGGCAAATTGCACTAAGGAATTTAGTTATAAATTACTCTCATTTTTTCTGTATATTAAAAATAGGGCATAACATTAATTTTTGAGATTTTATAGACAGATGAAAGAAAACTATGAACTTTATCTCATAACTTTAAAGGGGGTAAAGTATATGAGTTAAGAAGGAAGTGCTCAGTCTGTTCGTTTTTAGAACCTGCCCTACCTAGTTGGACTGGCTCTTGGCTTCCTCTGTGATGTCATCTTTTTCCACAGTACCCATCCAAAGCCCTCCAGTTCCTGAAACACCACAGTAACAACTGTGCCTTGGAACCATGCACTCACCCTTCCTCAGCCTGGACTTGACCCTTTTCATTCATTAACTATATGTCTTGCTCCCTTATTCACTTCCTGTGTATGCTCAAACATCATGGTCTCTTAAGACCCTTTCCTGACCATTTTATTTAAATGACTTTCAGCCTCCATCATTCTCTACCTCCCATAAGAGTGGGAAGGTCTTATAATCCTTCTCCAATTGTTTGTTGTTGGTGTAAAGAAAGGCTAATGATTTTTCTATGTTAATTTTGTATCCCACCACTTTACTGAAACTCTTAATCATTTCTAGGGGTTTTCTGGTGGAGTTTTTAGCATCCCCCAGGTAAACTATCATATCACCTGCAAAAAAGGATAGTTTGACTTCCTCTTTTCTGATTAGTACTCCTTTAATTTCCTTCTCTTGTCTTATTGCCCTATCAAGCATTTCAAGCACTATGTTGAAGAGGAGTGGCAATAAGGGGTCTTGTTGCACTCTTTGGTAATCAATTATTATTCTGGAAAGTGATCATTAAATATCTGAATAACGGCTTTCAAAAAAATGTATGATGACTTGTTTTTTTTTTTTAAGTAAATATTCTTTGCCAATTCTTTGAGAATTTCAGGTGATATATTTTGAACATATTCTCCTCCACCTCCCTCACTCTCCTTCTTCTAGAAGGATTATAAGACCTTCCCACTCACAATAGCCTCAAAAAAAAAAAATACCTGGGAACAAACCTAACCAAAAGACACGAAAGATCTCAACAACAAAAATTTTAAACCCCTAAAGAAGGAGACTGGGGCTGGAGAGATGGCCTAGAGGTTAAGAGCGCCAACCGCTCTTACAGAGGACCCGGGTTCGATCCCCAGCACCCACATGGCGGCCGAGAACCATCTGAAACTCCAATTCCAGGAGAACTCCAGTTCCAGGGGTATCCGACACCCTCTTCTGACCTCCGCAGCATTGCACGACATGGGTGCACAGACTTCCATGCAGACAGTACATTCATACACATACAGAAATAAATAAAATTAAAAAAAGGAGACTGAAGATGACATCAAAAGATGGAAAGGCCTACCATGCTCATGGATTAGAAAAATTAATATAGTAAAAATGTCCCTTTTACCCAAATTGATATACAGATTCAATGCAATCCCAATCAAAATCCCCATGAGTTTATTCACAGACATGGAAAAAAAATCTCCTTAAATTCATATGGAAAAACAAAAGACCCTGAATAGCTAAAGCAACCCTGAGTGAAAAGTGCAATACAAGGGGGATTGCTGTACCAGACTTCAAGCTATATTACATGGCTATAGTCATAAACATAGCCTGGTACCAGCACAAAAACAGACCTGTTGACCAATGGAACAAAATTGAAGATCCAACTTGAGCTCAGACAATTTCAACTACCTCATATTTGACAAAGGAGCAAAAAAAAGCTCAATGGAAGAAGGATAGCATCTTCATCAAACAGTGCTGGCAAAACTGGGATTTACCATTTGTAGGACAAAATTAAACCCCTACCTCTCACCCTGTACAAAAATCAATTCCAAGTGGATCTATGTTTACTGCAGCTCTCTTCACAATATCCAACCCAAATGCCCCTCAACAGACAAGGGGATAACAAAAATGTGGTACATCTATACAATGGAGTTCTATTCAGCAGTAAAGAAAGATGACATCATGAACTTTGCAGGTAAATGGATGGAACTCGAAGCCATGAAGTAACACAGTCCCAGAAAAACAAACGGTAAATCATGTCCCTCATTTATGGATGCCTACACCAAATCCCCAGTTGAAAGGCAAGCTGAACAAATTATTTTTATATTTCTTTTTATCTGAAAGCAACTGTGTTGTTATAACGTAAATCTCTTAACAAGATCTAGAACTGACCTACCACTTATTTTCAGACTATAATTACTGTATATGGGTGAAAGATATGTGTTCACATTTTAGAGCAATATAAAATTAAAGGGGAAAAATGTGAATTCCTAAATCTATTTTGGCATTAACATACAGTTTATTCTCAAAGGTCATAATTTTGATACATTATGTGATGGTTATATAGGCATATGTTGGCACAATACAAAGGGGAGGGAAAAACAACAACATAAAGACTGGGTCAAAGAACTGACTGATTCAGTTAAACTCTGCCCAAAACAACAAGCCTCTGCAGTGAAAAAATTTGGAAATACTGAGAGAAAGATGCAAGACATGTATGGCAGAAGGCATGAACAGGGGTGGGGTGGGGTCAGGGAGAGGGAAATGTGTCTAAACTGGACTGAAAGATAATGCATGAAATACACAAATCAATAAAAGTATTAAAAAAAACAGCAACAAGTCATCAAACATTTTTAAAAAGCTGTTATTCAGATATTTAATGATCACTTTCTAGAATAATAATTGATTGCCAAAGAGTGCAACAAGGCAGGTTTCAATAGTATTTTGAAAACAAAACACGGGGCTTGAGAGATGGCTCAGAGGTTAAGAGCGCCAACTGCTCTTCCAGAGAACCTGGGTTTGATTCCCAGCACCCATATGGGGGCTAAGAACTGTCTTTAAACCCGACGTGGTGGCACACACTTTTAATCCTAGCACTCAGGAGGCAGAGGCAAGCAGATCTCTGTAAATTCAAGGCCAGCCTGGTCAAAGAGAGAGTTCCAGGCCAGCTGGGGCTATAGGGAGACGGTCTCAAAAAAAAAAAAAAAAAAAGAAAAAAGAAAAACACTGAAAACTATCTCAGCCAACTCATTGACTCAGTGTGTGTGTGTGTGTGTTGTGTGTGTGTGCGTGCGTGCAAAAATATGTCAAAGAAATGTATTAAATGAAAATGTGTTGTTTTTTTCATTGAATTGGAATTTAACTTTTCATTCTTCTATGGTAATAAAAACAGATAACAAAAAATAAATATGGAGTGCTAGAGAGATTTAGGAGCACTGGCTGCTCTTGCAGAGGACCTGAGTTTAATTCCCAGCACCCACACTGTGGCTAACAATCATCTCTAACTCCAGTTCCAGGGGATCCAACAACCTCTTCTAACCTCCATGGGCACTGCACAACCTCTGGGTTCACTTACATACATACATGTAATACACACATGCACATAAAATAAAAATAACAAAATATTAAAAATAAATAAATTTGGTTAATTTCACCAAGTCATCCCCTTCTGTGCTTTGGTTAGACAAAGATTCAATATATTTTGAAGTAGAATAAAAAAAAAAAAAAAAAAAAAAAAATAAGAGACACGGGGCTGGAGAGATGGCTCAGCGGTTAAGAGCACTGACTGCTCTTGCAGAGGACGTGGGTTTGATTCCCAGCACCCACGTGGCAGCTAAGTACTGTCTTTAACTCCGGTTTCAGGGGAATCCCGTGCCCTCTTCTGTCCTCCGTGGCATTGCACAACACAGGTGCACCAACCTACATGCAGACAGTACACTCATACACATAAAATATAAAATATAATAAGCTTAAAAAAAGATGAAACACACATCCAACTCTTATCCAACCAAACTGGAAAATGTGCTATATAGTCATTAGACTATTTTCATTTGGGATAAGAAATACTTAAACATGTCTATAGTTGGCTGATTCTCAATATTTTGATTTTACTGTCAAAATGTTTATCTACCCATCTTAAAACCCACATGTTTACCTATTCTGTTTTAAAACAAACACTGTAAAGAATGCGGCTGCCTCCATTTAGGCTATTTATAGGTACAGGATGGCTGACTTCAAGCACAACCAAATACTGTATTTTTCAGTAATAATAATATTAATAACAATAATAATCTCATGCACAATAAGCCAATGTGTAAAAACTGGGACATTTAGTTGACTCAAACTTTTGTCAAGGTTGTCATATGATTCTAAGCCCTGATATCAACCTTATATGTTGCATAACTGTTTTCACTTGTATAAGCTCTTTAGTTTTACACAAAATAAATGAAAATCATGATGAAGATATCACAAATCCTGTTAAACCTTATGCCAGGATGAGACTGGGTGATGATAGAGTGGGTGATGGGTTAACTCAAACTAAGGATGTATGAAAAAGCTCTATGGAAACCCACTATTTTGTAAGCTAATTTAAAAAAATGTTTTTGTCTTTTTGAGATAGGGTTTCCCCATAGCCCCAGCTGGCCTGGATCTCCCTATGTAAACCAGGCCAGCCATGAATCCACAGAGATCCACCTGCCTCTGCCTCCCAAATTCCAGGATTAAAGGCAAGTGCCACCACCCCCAGCTAATTTTAAGATATTTTTAAAGATATATTTATTTTCTGGCCAGGCATGGTGGCACACACACCTTTAATCCCAGTACCTAGGAGGAAGAGACAGGCACATCTCTGAGAGTTCAAGAGCACCCTGATCTACATAGTGAGTCTAAAAACAGCCAGGGCTACATAGTGAGACCCTGTCTCAAAAAAAGATTGATTTCTTTTTTATTTGTTTTTATTTTATGTATATGTGTGTTATGCCTTTATGTATGTGGACCATGTATATGCAGTGCCCACAGAGCACAGAAGAGGGTGTCAAATCATTTTGAACTGTAGTTACAAAGGGCCATGTAGGTGCTGAGAACCAAATCCAGGTCACCTGCAAGAAGAGCAAGTGCTCTTAACCACATACCTCTCCAGCCCCTTAAAATATTTTTAATGGCAATAAATTTTCCCTTTCCATTCCTTAGCTGGAAAACAAGGGAACAGTCAACACAGCCACTTCCCTGCTTAGCAGCGACCTTCTCAGAAAGCCCTTTTCTATTTGTCCTTCATGGACAGGCCTGGGAAACTCACATTCATTAAGAGTTCATCTTTTCTCCCAACCATTTAGGGGGCAGGCATTATGGACTAGGGTTCTTCAGAAATTATGTTTTCTTTCATTTTGCTTTCTTGTAGAAAACATTCCTTCTTTGTCCCTTTTGTCTTTACTCTGTAATCTAATTCATAACAGAACATTCATTTTTTTTTCAAACATGGTTTTCAAACACAATATAATCTGGTACCATCTTTCTAGGGCCTAGATCTGCTTACATGGCAGGAAGAATAAATCCATAAACCTCTGACCTAGGCTGAATCTGTGCCCAGAGACCCTGGTAAGCTGAACAGAGTAACCTTGCCTGAGTCATCTCAGAACAGAAGGCCCAGTAACCTATAGGGACAATACTCTGGAGGCCCAGGCATGTCCGCCAAGAAGACTAACTGTGTGGGTGGCAGTGTGGGTGTGTGTCCTTCTGGAGAGAGCCCCACCATTGTTCCTGACAAGCTCAGTTCTTTTAGAGCGGCTATCTGACCCCTTCACACTTCCCAGAGAGCCAGTGGGAACTGTCCACTCAGCAGTTGGCCCCACATCCTGGAGGATGGCTTCAAGGCAAACCATGGAATCCCTGGAAGTATGTCCAACTAGAGTATATCCAGGATTCAAATAACCTGAATTTTACATTGTTTTTTTTTGAAAGAGTAATATAAAATCAAAATGTGAAAGATATTTAATATTAATTACTAAACTTTAAATGATCTTTTTTAAAAAAATGTTACTTATTTCCAGGAGTGGTGGCCCATGCCTTTAATCCCAGCACTGGGAAGGCAGAAGCAGGATGATCTCTGTGACTTCGAGGCCAGCCTGGTCTACATAGAGTTCCAGGCCAGGTGGGGCTAAAGAGAGATCCTATCTCAAAAAGACAAGAGAAATATATTTTTATTCATTGTGTATGAATAAGTGTATTGCTTACATGTGTATAAGTACACCCGTGTCACAGAGTGCCCACAGAGTCAGTAAAAAGCATCAAATTCCCCTAGAACTAAAGTTTGTTAGCCACCATGTGGATGCTAAGAATTGAACCTGGGTCCTCTGCAAGCGCAACCAGTGCTCTTAACATCTAAGCCATCTCTCCAGCTCCCATTGTAATGATCTTGATGCAAAGATTATGATGACAATAAAAGAAAGTACCAAAGACTCTTAGCATTTAAAGAAAAATAATAAGGAATTTGAATGGCGATATCCTTCATGTGTAGGACAGGGAGCAATGCTTTGCCACCCTATGAGTTACTGGTCATGGAGGCCACAGAGCCCCCCCCCAAACAACACAACCTCTATTGCCTTGTCTTGTTTTCCTGCTGTTAACTGGTAAGATGGTATAACTGTATTGCTGAAGACACAACACACTTTGGGCAAGGCACATAGAGAACTCAAACTAGAATTGACCTAGAAATTTCCTTCCTGCTGGCTATCTTTCATAGGCCCAAAAGGTGATATGTAAGCTGCTGGTGGAGAAGAGTCATTAATTGCCTTACCCAGCCATAGGCTGTGCATGCTACAATACCAACCTGGCAAGCAAGATGGACACACAAGTGTAATAGCGGCGTGACTGTTATGGGGTAACCAATTGTTTTCTGACTGGATTCAAGGTCTACTCCACAGTAAGGAATGTATGCCTTATTCCATAAACTTGGTCAAAAGTCCATGTCTGGGGGGCAGGGGGAGGTGTCATAGACCCAACAGGGGAACCTACTGTGATTTTTCTGCAAAGCAGACATATTGTCAAATTACCTTCTAAATATTTAAGCTTATATTCAAAAATTAGCTCTGCTCTAAACCTTAATCAGAGGAGCTTCTTTTTGCAGCAGGCATCAAACAATACAGGGACTCATAATTTGTCAAAGTGCTGAGAATAAATGACAGATAACGGTTCAACCCAAAATGGACACCTATATCCACTCCCTGGAGGCATGAAACATTGAAGAGGGGGCAGAAAGAAAGACCCAGACGATGTGGAGGAGTGCTGTAAAATGCTATCTTCTGGACATGACATGGCCACTGCACTGGAAAATTCACAGCAGCTGTGGTTACCTACACGAGGCCTGCACAGTATGTATCCAGCCAATAATCCCAGCATGGTGAGGGAGGAACTCATGAAGCTGAGGATCTTTGAGCCACTGTCGCTGCTAGGGAAAGAGGAGTCACTTTTCTTCCAGGGTGTGGCCATGCTCATGAAAACAGCACTAACTGGACTGAGAGTATAAAAAAAAAAAGAAGGGGATGAATGTGGGATGGGCATTGTGTGGAGAGACATGTCTGGGAGGAGCAGTGGGAGGAGGGTCGGAGGTGGATAATGGAGATACACAGTACACACATATGAAATTCTTAATGAATATATATATATTTTTTTAAAACATTAATCTCCTTAAAGACTAATACTCTACAGTATTAATGCAGTAATTAGTGAGCAAACCAGCTAGTGTATGCCTCATTTCTACTCAAGGAGATGCTAAGGCTTTGGATCAGTCCTTCACATGTGTGCTGGATAGCTTTGGTGTCAACTTGACACACCTGTGTTGAGGGAGCCTCAATTGGGGAATTGGCTCCATTGGATTGGCCTGTGGCCACATCTGTGGAGTATTGTCTTGATGGTCGAGCAGTGTGGGGGGGGGGCAGCCCACAATGAGTAGTGCCAGCCTGGGCAGGTGGTTATGTATGGTATAAGAAGGCAGGCTGGGCATGAGCCAGAGAAGCAGCAAGCCAGTGAACAGCATTCCTCCATGGCCTGTGCTTCAGCTCCTGCCTCCAGGTTCCTGCCCTGAGTTTTTGTCTTGGGCTCCCTTGGTGATGAACTGTGACCCAGGAGATGGAAAGCTGAATAAACCCTTTCCTCCCCAAGTTGGTGTCGGTCAGAGTGTTTTGTCACAGCAATGGAAGACAAACCAGGACAGAAATTGGTACCAGAGGAGTGGGGTATTGCTGTGACAGACCTGACCTTGGTGTTTGGGGGAAGGATTGTGGAGGCGTTTGGAACTTTGGGCTGGTAAGATCATTGAATAGGCATTGATCGTTGCTGGAGCTTGGAGCAGTTTTGCTGAAAGAGTTGTAGAAGATGGAGGCCTGGCTTGTGAAGTTTCTAGTTTCAAAGAGGAGCAGAGATCATCAGGACTATGTAATCTGTGGGTTCTGGTCAGCTGGGGCTGAAGAATCAGCTGTAAGTAACAAGTGATGATGGCACCTACATGTGGCTAATATAGGTTCCCATACGTTAGTTCTGACCTAGCCCAAACAATCTTTCTAGAAATTTTCCACATATGATGTTCATCAAGTTTAAGCTTTCTTCTGCTATTTTTTTAGACAGAGATTTTTCCTGCAGTAGCACAGCTCACTAGTTATCAATCCGATGACTTGCCAGTTCGTATTGTTCTGTCTAGAGTACTGTGGCAGAAGTTGCCTTGACTTCTCTTAATGAGTATTATACTATTACTCTGTGAAGATGTCAAAGGTGTGTTGAACTTGCTTCCAATACCACTTATGTATTATTTATCAGCTTAATGTGCTTTGGTGTACCTGGTTCATTAGCTGATTGCCTGTTTCACCTACGACTAGAGCTTATGTTCACTGGCTTTGTACAATTATGAACATCCTCAATTGTTGTGTATATGCGCTGGAAGGCTTTTCCTATTACTATATGTCTTAATCAGTATAAAGAATCATTGTGGACACACGCCAGCTCATGGGGCCTTGGGATCCAAACTGTGGCTCTTTCTAATCTTATTTTTTCTTGTTAGGCGTAAGGATAAGCTAAATTGTATACTTAATAGTCTCGTAAACCAGAAAAGGAGTGTGCGATCCTAATTTCTCTATTCAATTAGCCCATTCATATAAAATCCATTTGTCTCTTGTTTTAGAGCGGTGCTGCATCTCATAAAGTTTGATTGGTAATTTGTATTGGAATCTTATATGTATTAATTTTGGGGGAAGAATGTGGACATAAGTACTAGACAGCTTGAGATCAAGGATGGCTGGAAGCCAAGCAGCCTTACGACTAACACATTGTAGCTGTCACTGTTGCCATATTAAAATAGTCATGGTAGATTCTATTATCATTCACCTATTTTTAATATTGTGAAATTCGCCTTGGCGCTACTCAACCATAGTCATCTGTGGGTGTATGTTTAAATTTTCTAAATATTTTGTGCTTTTGGGTATGGGGGTACAGGCTAGGCTAATGCTCTTATCACAGAGACACACCCCTGATTCTTTTTAAATGAAGGTACTCCTGTATGTATCTTTAGGAACCAGTTCATATGGTCTCTGCTCACGCACACTGCATACTGCCTAGTGCCTATTGAGGAACCCTAGGGCTGGGCCTCCTTCAGTAGGAATTCTCACCGAAAAATTGACTTGCACACACTCTGCCTCCTCTGTCCTCCAACTGTGCTTCAGTGTGGCCACTTAAGCGGGGTGCACAGAGCGATCCAGGACTCGTAATAACGTCCAAGCTGAGGCTAAGAACCGCAAAAACCCAGTTATCGACTCCATCCTATAATACTATATAAGGGATGATCCCTTAGTATATAGATAAGTGTTCCAGGAATTGGGCCTAAGTGTTCCTCTTTTTCTCGACAGGAAGAATATAGTCATAATTTAGCTAGAAGGACCATATGTTCTTATTCTGCCCGCAATCAGAAATGAAATTTGCCTACAAAAAAAGTTTAAGACCATTTTTGCAAAAATGCTCCAACTAAGAACACACAAAGCTGCATGTATTATGAGGATCCATAGTAATTGGAGAAACTGGATGCCAATACGATTGGGGACTTCAAAGTTTGTTGAAGCGTCAAGATAAAAAAAGGAATAAATGAACCAGCTAATTAGAGGACCTGGTGTGGCTGGTTGAATGAAGTGTCCCATAGGCTTTAGTATTTAGACATTTTGTCTCCAGCTTGGGTGGCACTGTTCTTTGGAGGTCGCTTAGAAGGTGGTGGCCGTGCTAGAGGAAGTAATACGTTATGGGGGCAGGCTTAGTGAGTTTAAAAGCCTTTGGTGGTCTCAGTAGCTTGGCTCTCTTTTCTTTCCTTGTGTCATTGCAAGTGTGACCCTCACTTGCTGTTCTAGCTCCCGGCCCCATGCTTCCAACAAAATGGACTCTGTTTCCCTGGAACCTTCAATCATGAGCTCAAAATAAACTCTTCCTTTATTAAAAGTTCCTTTGGTTGTGGTTTTTTATCACAGCAACAGAAAAATTGACTAATACAACTGGGAAGCCATGATTTTATCCTTTTTTTTTTCCTTCTCTTCTTACGCCAAGTTCACCACATTTGACATTTCTACTTTGTCCTCATCTTTTGAGCCAATCTATCATTTTTTGTACCTACTACCATATTTGAAAATTTTGTCCGGCATTGTAGCAGAGTTCCACGTCTCTACTGCAAATGGACTCTCGTCGATTCTCATCTCTTCTCCCAACTGCTACCCAAATGGTGTTTTTGAGCTCAAAATCTCAACGTGTCTAGTCATGACACACTATTCCCCTGAAGAAATCCTTCAAGCTCCTTCTGTCTCGACAATACGAGCCAGCCTCCAAGGCATAGCCTGCAAGGTCCTGGCTGACATCCCTTGGCCAACCTCTCTTGTCTTCATTTCACCAACAACGATGTCACTTTCATGCTTCACCGCAGCCAAAAAGTTACACATCATTTTTGTAAACCACCATGATCTCATTTGTCAAATGGATGCTTTATAGATAACTCCCTTTGCCTGCAGCTTGTGCACATATCAGAACTCAGCTTTTCTGTCTTGAACTCTGAGAAGTTCCCTAACCCTACAATCCCTGGTTGAACACCACTGTTTTCCATTTTCTTTTGTCTATGAGACAAAGTACCTGAGAAAAACAACTTTATGGAGGAACAGTTTCCTTTGTTTTACAATTTCAGGAGTTTTTCAGTCCCAGGCCTGGCTGGCTAGTCTAGATCTGTGGGCAATGGCAGAGGGTGTGGGTGGAAAGCCTGCTTGCTTCAT
The DNA here is from genome assembly GCA_009823505.1 of Rhizomys pruinosus. Classification (NCBI taxonomy): domain Eukaryota; kingdom Metazoa; phylum Chordata; class Mammalia; order Rodentia; family Spalacidae; genus Rhizomys; species Rhizomys pruinosus. The sequence continues at coordinate 15,304 of VZQC01006319.1, read as the reverse complement.
GAAGGCCTGGAAGCGAGAAAGAGACAGAGGAAGGTAGTAGGACCCCAAACTATACTCTAAGAATCACCTTTTCTCCAACTCAGGCCCACCTCCTAGTATCCCATTCACTATGAACTGCACAATGGATTAATCGTAATCAAATCACCTACTGCACTAGTGACCATGTTTGTGTGCAATCACCTCCCAGTAGCACCACCACCTGGGGACCTGGACTATAACAAATGAGCCGATTGAGGGACACGTCTATCCAAACCATAAAAGACACCCATCCCTCACACTTCGAGCTTTCATGGCCATCCCACTTAGAACACCCCAGGACATTGTTCTTTGCTTCTTTGTTTTTTATTAGGTAAAGCATCTCCTCAAGTAAAGGGACTGTGCTGTTGAAGAGAGAAAAAAAGGCAGGGAGTGGACAAAATAAATTATACACTAATGATTCAATATAGAAATGCAAAAATTATGCTTTAGGATTTCCAAGAATGAGATCATTTATGGCTTTATGGGAAACTTGCATTTTGTGTGAGCCTTGAAGTATGACAAAACTCTTTCTACAACCAGGGAGTATGTGAAATGTTTGAGTCTGAGGAAGAATGGCAAGGTGTGTTGGCCTGGCTGGCAGGGTGGCTGAGGACATGAAAGAGACGGACGTGTTACACGAGGCTCCGTATCCGCATTCAGGCCCCCGCGGCTTCTGACCTAGGATTTCTCTGGATGCTACTTTTTCAACAGGAGGTTTTTTTATAATTTCACGCGAGAGGGACCTAATTTATACGGGTTGGCTGGAATTTATTCCTAAGAAATTTGTTTATTTGCTGTATACAATTATAATTTAAAAATATTTTTTTTTCTAACAATGTCTACTGTTCATATAAACCAAATTTGATTTTTTTGTAATGCTGCTTTTATATTCTGTGAATTTGTTAAAGTTACCTATTATTTAGTAGGTCTTTTGTATTTTCCAAATAAAGAAGTAATGTTGCTTGTAATGAGGACCCTTGTTACCTTTTCTTTTCTAATCTTTGTGCCTTCTGTCTTGTTTTCTTGCATGGGTACGGACCTATATTGCATGCTTGTAAAGAAGGTGGTAAAGCAAATTATTTGGCCTGGTCTCAATTTTAGGGGAAAAGTTTTCAAATATTTTGTCATTGAGTTTATGGTAGCTTTGTTTAGTTTAAAAAATAGACTTGAGAAATCCTTATCTTTTATGAAATATATAAAGAATTAATTATTATTAATTATTAATTATTATTATTTTGGGTCTTTTGAGACGGGGTCTCCCTGTAAGCCCCAGCTATCCTGGGAACTCACTCTGTAGACCAGGCTGGCCTTGAACTCAAAAGATCTGGCCTGCCTCTGCCCTCCCATAGTGCTAGGATTAAAGGCATGCGCCACCACATAACCAGCAATAAAAATAAATTATTTAACATTTACAATGGGATCCTATACTTATTACATGTAGGAGGCCTAGAGGGTATTATGATAAGTGAAATAAGACACAGAAAAATAGTACTGCCTGCTTTCAATGAAATCATGTGGAATCTTAAAGCCAAGGTCAAATACAAAGAAATAGAGAGTGCTATTAACTATTAATAGAAATAATGGTTTGGAGATCTCCCCAAACCTCCTGAAGCACAGGTTGTTGTTTGACTTAATCTAGTTGATCCATTAATCCTTTTGTCTTTGGCTTAATTGGGCTTTGTGGCTGTGGGGGTGGAGTAATCCCTCCAGCTGGTATAAAGGTGGGGTTGTGTGAAGTCTTGAGATCAGAGATCTCCCAAGACCCCGAAGTGCAAGTAGGTAAGTAGGAGCTGGGTGCTCAGCAAGGCTGATTGTTGACTTAATCTAGTTAATCTAGTGTCTTTGGCTTGATTGGCTTTTGTGGCTCTGGGGGCGGAGTTATCTTCCCCAGTTGGTATAAAGGTGGGTTTGTGTGAGTGCTGAGATCGACTTAGGAGGTAGAGAACAGACCTGAGCCAGGTCAGCCTACAACAGATCACAGAATTGTGGAGCTTGCTGGCAAACCAAGTACACACAGGCTTAATTTGATTATGCCATTGATCCTGATACTCTTCTTACCTGAGCAAATCATGACAAAGGACAATCCTACATCTGGGAGGAATCATGACATCCCACTAAGGACCACTAAGAACTCCCCATGGCATATTATCATTAAAAACTAAAAACAGGGCCTGGAGAGAGTGCTCAGTCGCGTCGGTTAAAAGCCATTGACTGCTCTTGCAGAGGACTGGGTTCGATTCCCAGACACACGTGGCTAGCAACTGTCTTTAACTCAGTTCCAGGGGAATCTGAGCCCTCTTCTGCCTCCGTGGCATTGCAAACACAGATGCACCAACCTACATGCAGACAGTAACACACATACACTAAAAAAAAAAAAAACCTAAAAACTGAAAAGACAGAATAAAGAAAGGTAGAAAGCTTGCAAGAGAGGGGGGCCAACTCACACACAAAGGCAGGTCAGTCACAATAACAGCTGATTATTTGGTAGAAACTTTTAAAGCCAGAAGGACTCAGAGATATGTATTCCAAGTCCAAGATCCCAACTGCCAAGCCAGAGTATTATACCCAGCACACCTATCTATTCATAAAAACTTTCCATGATAAAAACATACTAAATGAATTTATAAGCAATAAACCAGCTTTACAGAGGATACTAGAAGGACTATTTCTGACTGAAGAAGAGGATAAGCTAGAGGACAGATGGAGAAAAATAAATACCAGGACTGTTATGAAAAGTAAGCTGGTTGTGGTGGCATGTGCACGCTATTAATCCCATGCGGCAACTTGGGGGAGAGGCAGGTGCGTTTCTATGAGCTCAAGGCCAACCTAGTCTACATAGTGAGTTCCAGACAGCTGGAGCAACAGGAAACTGTCTCATAAAGGACACCAAAAAAAAAAAAAAAAAATGTAAAGATATATAATACCACGAAATGGGAAGACAAATGAATAATATCTTTCAATATAAATCTGAACATTAATGTTTTCATTACTCAATAAAGGTGAAGACTAGCCAGATTGGGGTTGCAAATAAGACTTTTTTTTGCCTCTAAAAATACACTTCACCATCAAAGAGGCACCACGTTAGGGTAAAGGATGGAGAAAGCTATTCTAAGCCAATGGAATTAGGAAACAAGCAGGTGTAGATATTTCAATATCTGAAAAAATATATATTTTCAGCCAACACTATTTAGAAGAGATAAAGAAGTTCATTTTATACTCATTAGGCGATATTAAGTGATATATATTAAGAGGATAATTCTTTTTTATTTTAATTTTTATTTATTTTTTAATGTATGAATGTACTTTCTGAATGAGTAAAATGCACCCGTGTGTTGCAATGCGGCGGAGGTCAGAAAGGGGGTTGTCTGATTCCGGAACTGGAGTTCAGACAGTTCTCAGCCGTCTTGTGAGGTGCTGGGGGTCACCCCCCCCCCCCGCTCTTCACCAACTGAGATTACGAAGAAACAACTGAAGGAGGCAAGCAAGCAAGTCCTTCAACACAGTTGAAGAGGCATTTAGGACTTAAATTGGAATACAGGCAAGGTGGCAAGGTGAAGCCCATATGCCAGGAACCTGAAGAAGAGACAATATAAGGGAAAGGGGCAGGAATAATCCCGCACCAAGCTCTACCAATCTTATGGAAGATTCCTACAATGGGTTCTCCACGGGGATGGCCCAGGACACAAACATTAGAAGCACAATCATAACATACTTAAAGGAGTCCAAGACTGTAAAGAGCAAGTTAGAGAATTAAGAAAAGAGAACGAAGAACTCAAGAAGGAAGTGGAAACCTGAAAAGATCCAATGTTGAAAAAGATAAGGAAATAACCAGCGAAGCAAAGAGCTTTAGGAAGAGATTGAGAAGCTACCAAAGGAAGTGGAAATACAAGGAAACCCACGCAACCCACGGGAAAATGAAAAAAAGAATCAAACACTCATCCATTCAAGGGGAAAGGAATGGAAAAAGCCTCAGAAGCAGAATGGAGGACACAGAACAAGGAATATCAGACCCGGAATACATAACCAGAACACTAAAACCTCAAAGGAAAAGATTATGAAACTTTAACACACAAAAGTCGATCAACCAGGAGCTGTGGGACACTATGAAAGATCAACCTCTGCATCATGGGGAATAGAGGAAGGAGAAAAATTCCAAGAGAATGGTATTGATGAGTCTTCAACAGAATAATAGATGAAAATTTCCCCAAAACTAAAAAAAGACAAACATCAAAACAAGAAGCACCTAGACCCAAACAGACAAGATCAGAAAAGAAACTCTCCTGCCACCCATGATTAAGTTAAAATGCTAGACACCCAAAACAACGACAAAATCCTTAAAGCACAAAGAAAAACAACAAGTGACCTATAGGGGAAACCTATCAGAATTCAAATGAACTTTCTCAGTGCAAACTATGAAAGTCAGAAGATTTTGGAGCAAGGATTCCAGTGTTGAAGGACAATGGATGCCAACCCGGTTACTATAGTGACCAGAAAAATGTTGATTATAGTTGAAGGAGAGGGAAAACTCTTCCATGACATAAAAAGATGAAAGAGTACATGTCAAAAACCACACCCTTCAGAGAGTACTTGAAGAATTCAAAGGACAGAAGAAGGAGCAACCATCCCCCAGGCAGCTAAGAAAGAGAAATCAAATAAAGCATAACTACAGAAGCAGAAACCTAAAACCAAACCACAAATGGATATAAGGCAAAAAGGAAGCAACACAAACCTGTCAGTCATAACCTTAAATATTAATGGACTAAATTCCCCAATCAAAAGACACTAAGACTGGGAGATTGGATTAGGAACAGAACCCACGTATATGTTGTCTACAAGAACACATCTTACCTCAGGACAAGCACCACTTTAAAGTGAAAGGATGAAAAAAAAATATTCCATCAAATGGTACCAAAAAGAAAGGTGTTGTTATTTTAATATCAACAAAATAGACTTCAAAGTAAAAGAAAATCAAGAAGAGACAAAAGAAGGCCATTACATTTTTATCAAAAGAACACCAGAAGATTTCACATTATGAATATATATGCCCAAATTCAGGTGCACCAAACTTTATAAAGGACATTCTCCAGAACCACAAGTACAGACTAACCCCAGTACACTTCTAGTAGGGGATTTCAATACCCAGCTGAGCCCTTTGGACCGGTCAACCAGACAAAGAATATAAACAGAGAGACATCTGAAACTGAATGATATGATACACCNAAATGGACCTCATAGACCTCTACCAAATATTCCACCCTAATACCAGAGAATACACTTTCTACTCAGCACCCCACGGAACATTCTCCAAAATCAACCACATACTGGGACACAGAAGAAACCTCCACAAATACAAAAAGATTGAAATAATTTCATGCATTTTATCAGACCACAGTGCAATAAAGCTCAACATCAACACCAGGATAAGCCCTACTGCCTACAAGAACACATGGAGACTAAACAACACACTCTTTTTTTTTTTTAATTCTTAATGAATATATATATATATATATTAAAACATTAATCTCCTTAAAGACTAATACTCTATAGTATTAATGCAGTAATTAGTGAGCAAACCAGCTAGTGTATGCCTCATTTCTACTCAAGGAGATGCTAAGGCTTTGGATCAGCCCTTCACATGTAAATGGATAAAAAGTTCTGCATTAAAAAAAGTTGAAATTAAAGTTTACATTAAATAACAATCCACAGATTAGGAAAAACATGCTTTTATCCTAATACACAAACAAATATACCTAAATAGACAGCTAGAGAAATTGCTGTCAATATCATTTTCTTCACTTTGTCTCACATTTATAGATCTTGTTTAAATCCTACTTAATATGCATAAAAATAGATTACATTCAAGATTCAAATATCCATGGACTTTGCCACTTACAGTTTAAATTCAGGAGTTTAATTCTACAAACAGCAAAATTGAAAGAAATTATTGGGTAGCATTTGTACTAAACAATAGGAAAAATAATCTGAATTTTTACAATGAATGAGCATTTCTTTTTTGGGCAATTCTATATTCCAATCTTGACAAAACAGCACTTGTGCAAATGAACTGCACTTGTATATGATCAGAATAAGTTGATTTTGAAAGAGAAACTTCCAGCCTGGTTCAAAATCACTGCAACAATGAAACCAGCTGAGGGAAATGGAATCTGCCTATAAGAGCTAACTTATTTTCCATTAAAACATGGAAACTGGGGCTAGAAAAATGTCTCAGCAGTCAGGAGCACTGACTGCTCTTGCAAAGGACCCAAGGTCAGTTCCCAGCCCCTACGTGGTGGCTAACACCTGTGGGTGGCAGCACCAGTCCCAGGGGATTTTATGCCCTCTTCCAACTTCCATAAGCACTGCATGATATGAGTGCACATAATGCAAAAGGAAATTAATTCATTTAAAAATGTATGTGTGTGAGTGTATTGCCTACATGTATGTAAGTACACCCGTGTTGTGCAATGCCCAAGGGGGTCAGAAGAGTGTCAGATTCTCCTGGAACTGAGTTACAGTGGGTTGTTAGCCACCATGTGGATACTGGGATTCAAACCCAGGTCTTTTGCAAGAGCAGCATTGCTCTTAACCACTCTCTCCAGCCCCTAATTTAAAAAATGTTAAAGGAGAGAGAGAAAAAAAACATCCTGGCATGATGGCACACACCTTTAATCACAGCACTCGAGAGGCACAAGTCGATGGATCTCTTGTGAGCTTGAGGCCAGCCTGGTCTGCACAGGCTAGGGCTACATAGTGAGGACCAGGAATTGAGTCCCAGCACCCACACATGTCTAACAGCCATCCACAGCTCCAGGTCTAATGAAATTTGACACCCTCTTCTGACCTCCTTGGGCATTGCACACGACATGGGTGCACTCACATACATGCAGCCAATACAGTCGTACACATAAAATAAAAATATAAAATATTTCAAAAACAAAACTATAAATTTACTTGACTATAATCATAGGGAGCTTCTTAATAATTACGTCATTGGTGGTAGTAGTGTGTTATGGTCATGAAAACAACGAAGCACTGCACAAAGCATAATACATTCGCCATGTAAAATAGAAAAGCTTTGCCCAAAGTATTCCTGTCCACTTGTACTGGCATCATTCAAACAATAAGGATTCCTTTGCTCTGCCCAGATCCTAATAAATTTTTTGATATACCACCAATGAGTAAAAATTTGATCCTAAGACAAAGTTGAAATTTGAACACCAAAGAGCCAAGAAATTGTTTAACTACTGTGTAACAGTATATAACTTTAAAAAATTAAAAGAATATAAAATACGTATTAATGTGTGACCATTGACATGACAAAATTAAGCTCCAGAATAACATGTATACTTCAATTTGGTTCCCAGCACCCGCATGATGGCTAACAACCATCTTTAACTCTAGTTCCAATTCCAGGGGATCTGATACCCTCGTCTGACCTCTGCAAGCACTGCACGACAAAGGTGCACTTACATGTATGCAAGCAATATGTTCATACACACTTAAAAAATAAGAAATAAATATATTTAAAAGACTGCTGATAGAGACAATTCCAGGGCAGGTGAATGCCAGGCAGGCACTGGAAAACTCTGTGTCCTGCCCAGGAACAACAACTAAATGTAAGCAAAGGAGATCCTAAAAGCCAATAGGCAAAATATCATCATATGCTTCTTTGTACAAACTTGTTGGGAGGAATGCAAGAAGCACCCAATGCATTAATCAGCTTGTTGAGGTTCCCTAAGAAGCTCTCAGAAAGGTGAAAGACCATGTCTGCTAAAGAAAAGGAAAAGGGTAGAGAAGACTCATTATGAGGAAGAGATGAAAATCTATGTCCTTCACAAAAGAAAAGTTCAAGGATCCTAATGCATTCAAGAGGCCTCCTTCAACCCTTTTCTTAGTATCACTTGAAATGCAAAGGAGAACATCTTGACTTATCTACTGGTGATGCTGCAGAGAAACTGAGAGGAACAACACTGCTGCAGTTGACAAATGATACCATTAGAAGGAGCTAAGTGAAAGGAAAGCTATGAAAAGGATGTAGCTGTCCACGGAAAAAAGGAAAATCTGATGCAGTGAAAAGAGAGTGGGAAGGCTGAAAAGAGCAAGAAAAAGAAAGAAGGGAAAGATGATGACAAAGATGAAGATGATGATAGTGATAAAGATGAAGATGATGATAGTGATAAAGATGAAGAATAAGTTGGTTCTAGTGCAGTTTTTTCTCGTTTCATTCACCTCACTGCTTGAAAAGAAAAATACAAAATGTAATATTTAATTGCAAACAGTATAGTTAACACAGTAACAAATGTGCCTTTTTCTTTTTTCTTTTTAATAATTTATTATCTTTGTTTTATGTGTATGAGTGTATTGGCTGTCTGTGGGTATACCTGCATCCTGCAATGCCCATGGAGGTCAGAAGAGGTCACCTCCCCTGGAACTGGAGTTACTGATAGCTGTTAGCCAACATGTGGGTGCTGGGATTCAAACTCCAGTCCTCTGCAAGAGTACTCAGTGCTTTTAACTTCTGAGCCATCTCTCCAGCCTCTTTATATTTTTCTTTTTGAGACAGGATCTCCCTGTAGCCCAAGATGGCCTGGAACTCACTACATAAACCAGGCTTGCCTTGATCTTACAGAGATCCACCTGCTTCTGCCTCTCAAGTGCTGGGATTGAAGGTATACCCCACCATGCCTGGCCTCTGTGTATTATTTCTTGCAACTAAGTAAAATTCAATATTTGTGTCAAAATAGAAACCTTAGTTAAAGATGTTAGACTTTTTCTTAAAAAAAAAAAAACTGAAATTACCAGGTGGTGTACACCTTGAATCCCAGCACTGAAGGAATGCTCAAAAAGACAAAAAAAAAAAAAAAAAACCTGAAATTACTAGTTCATTAGTACCATTTAGGACACAAATGTTCAGTGTTTTTCCTGAAATTACATAAACAGTGCAGATGGAAATACTGCAAGCCAAAATTACCTAACAAAACAGCACACTATCACAAGTGTGTAAAATTACAAGAATGCTATCTTAAAACTGGTACTTTAAGAGAACAATAACCTCAAAATCTGCAAAATTGCTTTACTGTTCCCTAGGCAGGTAAACATGACTGTAATGCATGAGTCTAGATTTTATAAAGAAAAGTAATTCACACAACTGGTACTAAAATGCAAAGTTTGTCTTCCTGTGTCTGATTTATACAGAAACAAATGACAACAGGAAAATATACCGCTCTAATTTTAAATATGGTGTCACAATGGAAAAGCAAGAACAGCAGATTAAAATATTTTTAACAATCTCAAGTTTCCAGAGTAACTCATGTTTAGATAAATGGGAAAAGTCATTATACCCAGCTTTTCTTTTTCTTTCTTTCTTTTTTGTTTTAATTCCTTGGGACTGATGTCAGCAAAATGTTCAAATTGGCACTCTTGTATTTTAAGCTCACACTTTTTTTCCTCGGGTCTTTAATGCAGAATATGATTGCCATCTCAGGACAATAGAATTGAAGAATACGGAATCCTCATAGAGATTAGAACATCCTTTCCTTCCAGTCTTTCAAGGACAGATCTCCAAACTCTTTAATTCTAATAACCACATGCTCTGGAGTTAGAATCATCCATCACTGAAACTCTTCACTTTGAAAATTTAAGTGGACTATTTGAAAACTCTTTTCTATTTCATGAGGATTTGGGAGTTTCAATTATGTGTGAAAATGTTCTCAGACTTCTATTAGCTCTATCATAATATGCAGGGTGTATAGGCAAAAGCATTTTTTCAGCTAAATATTTGAAAAGACAAACAGTGCAGTAATTCATGTGACCCAAAATGAGCAAAATCAAAAGGCTAGCTTTCACTCAAGAAGACAAATTTCAGACTTATGAAAAGGACAACAATACTAATAAAATTATATTTACCTAGAAGCATTCAGAATGTCAACAATGACCGGTAAGATGTCTCAATGGATAACAGTGCTTGCCTTGAAACCTTGACAAACTGAGTTTGATTCTTGGAAACCATGTAAAGGTGGAAGGAAAGAACTGACTCTATAAAATTGTCTTCTTACCTCTAGACACATGTGGGCCTAGAAAATTTCAACAAAGCAGCTTCAGTTTTCTTTTTCTCTTCAGAGTGGTATTCAGTTAACAGAATTATTTCATATAAGGCATATCGGAAACAATGCAGATGAAACAATTCTTGTCCCCATATAAAACTAATCTGTGCTATGTGGTTACAAACAAACTAGGCAAGGTTAGCGGCTACTGAAAATACCACCAGAACAGGGATGTAAGGACACCTTTGGAAGCCAGGAGAGGCAGCACATGCCTTTAATCCCAGCACTAGAGATGCAGAGGCAGGTAGATCTCTATGAGATCAAGGCCAGCCCAATCTACATACTGAATTCCAGACCATCTGGGGTTATGGGGATATCCTGCCTCAAAACAACAACAAAAAGAAGAAAATAAAGCCAGGCGTGGTGGCACATGCCTTTAATCCCAGCACTTGGGAGGCAGAGGCAAGCTGATCTCTGTGAGTTCAAGGCCAGCCTGGTCTACATAGCAAACTCCAGGCAAGCTGGGACTAAAGGGAGACCCTGTCTCAAAAAGAAGGAAATAACACACAGAGAACTTGTGTGCACTTTTCCCAGCCAATTAAAACAGTAAAATTGTTTCAAATTATAATATCACAGGGATGATAACATTAATATAGTCAGGGCAGGCAGGACTTTTTCTGGAACTCCTGATTGGGCTAGGTTGGCTAGCCAGTGAGTCTCAGTGATCCGCTGTGCCCAGCATTTGTGTGTGTGTGTGTGTGTGTGTGTGTGTGTGTGTGTGTGTGTGTGTGTTCTAAGGATTAAACTTCAGTCCTCAGGCTTCAAAGTAAGCACTTGACTAACTGAGCTTCTCCCCAGCCTGAGCTGTACCACTTTAAATTCTCACCAAGAGTTGCTCCAGGGTCTCTGAATCTTTCATTGCATTTGTCATAATCACTGTTTTTCTATTTTAAACATTCTGATAGGCCATTGTGAGTATAATTTGCATTTTCCTAATGACAAAGAATGTTAATCATCTTTTCAGATGCTTATCTGCCATCTCTATCTCCTCTTCTGTAAAATGTCTGTTTATATCTTTTGCTCATTTTCCAAATGAATATTTTACTGTTGAGTTTTTAAAGCATTTTTAATACATTCTAGATATCAGGACTCTGGGATAAGATAGTAGATTAGAAGCTGCATCTGAATAAATGGATGAATATAGTTAAGAGAAAGGTAAGGGAGCCAGGAAGATGGTTCAGCAGCTAAAGGCACTTTTTTCCATGCCCAGCAACTTGAGTTTGATCTCCAGAACCACATGGTGTAAGAAAAGAACCTGGTCGGGTGTGGTGGTGCATGCCTTTAATCCTAGCACTCAGGAGGCAGAGGCAGGAGGATCTCTGTGAGTTCAAGGCCAGCCTGGGAGCAAGTTCCAGGACAGCCGAAGCTACAGGGAGACCCTGACTCAAAAAGACAAAAACAAAAAAAAAAAAGAAGAAGAAGAAGAAGAAAAAGAAAAGAACCAATTCAATAAATTGTCCTCTGACCTCTGAAAGCACACTATGGAATGCAGAGACACATGCACAAACGTACTACAATAAATGAAATATAATTTTTTTGAGACAGTGTCTCCCTTTAGTCCCAGCTGGCCTTGAACTCACAGATATTAGCCTGCCTCTGCCTCCCGAGTGCTGGGATTACAGGCATGTGCCACCATGCCCGGCTATGAAATATAATTTCTAAGTTTCAAAAGATAGGATAACGAAAGAGCTGGGGGTTGTGCCAGTGTGCCAAGCTGCTCCCACACACTCTCTGACTCACTAATCAAGTTTGCTGCACACCTCAAGCAACAAGGGATCACTAGAGGGTGTTGTGAAATTTCTTGCAGTGGAAACCCATACTCTACTGGTAAACAAAGGCACTCAAATCTGTGACCTTCCACATCCTTCTGAGCCCAAGTCAATAGGAAACACTGCCTGAAGAAAATTCCAGGCCTAATTTAAACTGGCCAGGCTATTACTTACTAGGGAAGCACTGGGACTCTGGCCTGGGAATTCTGTCAGAAAATAGTGTATTCTTACAGGGATCTTAAGAAATTCTCCTATGGAAGGACACACTAACTTGTCCAATCTACTAAGCATTACAGTCCTCTCTACAATATGCGGAGACTTATAGAAACAATAAAGACAAGAAACCCTATCATTTTCACAAGGAAGAAATACTAAGTATGCAATATTTTCTATTTCCTGGTGGTATTGCTTATTTTTATTTTGTAACTTTTTAGTTGTTTAGCTTTTATTATCTACAATTTTGTTCTATATTTTCATTTCCATCTCATGAGAAAAGACTTTCATGTGTACACATACAAAAATATTTTCTATGTTTCCACACCTAACATGGCCTATGACGTCTCAAGCCTCCATCTTCACATGTTCCTTCTCACTCCCACTTGACCCTCACCTTATCCCACCCCATTCCTTCCTTATCTCACTACTTGAGTACTGATACCCTGCAGGAAATAAACATAAATCTATGAACTACAGTTCATATGCTGCAATCTGTGAACCCTATCAGTGTCGTAACTGAAGTTCACAGTGGCTCCCACTCTAAGTCACTGCAGCCCTGATGTACATCATTAGAGGGAACTGCAGCTGCCCCTCCTCCTTGTAAGTAGTAGCAGGCCCTATAACACCAAATAAAGATAATCCTCCAGGAGAATTCACATCCAACCAAAAGAGTGAAAAGGGAAAAATTAAAACTGGAAGACACATGCATCCCAATAGACGCAAAAAATACAATAAACACAAAGACTATGTATGAGACAATCACCTACTAAGATACATCATTAGCCCAACATCACCAATAATGGATAGCACACAGATAAAGAAAGTAAATCAATTCAGAACCCACAGAAAGTTCCAAAGTGAGAAAAACAGCGAGTAACTGGGAGGAGAAATTCAAAAACACGGAGTGAAAACTCAGCAAGGAATCCGTGGTGCTAAAAACAGCCAAACATAAATTTTAGAAATAAAGAATCAAGCAATCAAATTAAAAAAAAAAAAAAAAGAACACATCATTAACAGACAAGACCCGAGCAGGAAAATGAATTTTTTTCTGGGATGGAGGACAAAATTGAGACAAGAATACAGACATATGTAAAGAAGAAAATTAATGAACATGTCCAAAACTTCCAAGAAACTTACAATNAAAAAAAAAAAAAAAAAGAACACATCATTAACAGACAAGACCCGAGCAGGAAAATGAATTTTTTTCTGGGATGGAGGACAAAATTGAGACAAGAATACAGACATATGTAAAGAAGAAAATTAATGAACATGTCCAAAACTTCCAAGAAACTTACAATACATTCAAGACACCAAGTCTAAGAATCCATTGGACAGAAGTAGTTGAAATAAAATCAAAAGGCTTTGACAATTCATTCAATGAAATTATAGCAGAAAATTTCCAAAACCTAGAGAAAGAAATAGACCTTCAAATACAAAACTCACATAGAACCTCAAATAGACATGATCAGAAAAGAATCTCTCCATGTCATATCACAGTCAACATATCAAAAATGCAACCATAATACTCATACACATAAAATAAAAATAAATTTAAAAATTTTTAAACAGGATTGAAAACCCTACCAAGTAAACAGAAGCCATAAACAAACTAGATAATGATTCTTATATGTGCTGAGGTAACTTCAATCCAAAGCTAGTCAAAAGAGATAAAGAAAGCCTCTACATATTAATAAAAGGAACAATTCCTGAAGAAGATGTAACAATTGCAAATATTTACACACCAAATTTTGGAACTGTTAAGTCATACAACAAGCACTAAAAGGTATAAAAGGTTATATAGGTCCTGATACAATAATAATGGGAGATGTCAATCTCCCACTCTTAAATCTAGACAGGCTTGTCAAACTAAAAATCAGAAAAGAAATTTCATAGCTAAACTATACCACAAACAAAATGGATTTAACAGATAACTACAGAACATTCTATCTGAGATATAGACAACACATACACATTATTCTTCGTGACACATGGAACTTACTTTTTTTTTTTTGTCTTTTTTGAGACAGGGTCTCCCTTTAGTCCCAGCTGACCTGGAGCTTACTTAGACCAGGCTGGCCTTGAACTCACAGAGATCTGCCTGCCTCTGCCTCCCAAGTGCTAGGATTAAAGGCATACTCCACCATGCCTGGCTCTGGAATCTTTTTTAATATAATAGTTTTATTGATGTTTTGTGTATTTCAGACATCATTTTTCAGTTCTATTTAGACATACTCCCCTTTCCCTTCCCCCCACCCCACTCCAGTTCCATTCTGCCATACGTGTCCTACGTCTTTCTCTCAGTCGTTTTAAAGTTTTTCTCTGCAAAGATTTATTGTTTGGGGCAAAATTTAACAGTACCAGTCCATTCATTGACCCAGTCCTTTGTGGTTTCCTCCCAATTGTATTACTCCAAAATATGCCTATGTACACATCATATGTGTATCAGAATTATGCCATTCAGGAATAAACTGTATGTTAACTCCGATATATGTTTAGTAGTTCACTTTTTTCCTTTTAATTTCATATCACTCTAAAATATGAATATATATCTTCTGTCCATATACATTAATTACCATGTCTAAAAGTAAGTGGTAAGTTAATTCTAGGACTCATTAAGAGATTCACATTATAACACCACAGCTGCTTTCAGCTAGAAAGAAATATAACAATTAACATTGTTCAGATTGCCTTTCAATAGGAGGATTTGGTACTAGCATCCACAAATGAGGGAAACCATAAACCATTTTTTTTTTTTTTTTGGAGGGGGAACTGTGTTACTGCACTTAGTTTGGCTTCAAGTTCCATCTATTTACCTGCTAACTCATGATGTCATCTTTCTTTACTGCCACATAGAACTTCATTGTGTAGATGCAGCACATTTTAGTTATCCACTCCTCTGTTGAGGGGCATTTGGGTTGGATCCAACTCTTCACTGTTGTGAAAAGAGCTGCAATAAGCATAGATGTGCATGTATCTTTGCAGTAGGATGAGTCTTGTGGGTATATACCCAGGAGTAGTATGGCTGGGTCAGGTGGTAGTACAAGTGGTTGTACAAGTTTACATTCCCACCAGCAGTGGATGAGTGTTCCCCTTTAACCACAACCTCTCCAGAATTTGGTGTCTTTTGTTTTCTTGATCTTAGCCAGTCTTAGTGGAGTGAGATTATAACTTAGAGTGGTTTTAATTTGCATGAGGGAT
>VZQC01006317.1:0-13151 GCA_009823505.1 Rhizomys pruinosus | reverse complement strand
ACCAAAAACAAAAAATAATAAAATCAAAAAAGAAAAAAATATAAAAAAAAAATAATAAATCAAGAAAAAAATTAAAATAAAAATAAAAAAAAACAGAAAAAATTATATAAAATATAATAGTTCATATTTATATTTTTTAATTAAAAAAAAAAAACATACATATAAAAAAAAGATAAATAAAATAAAGATATAAAAAACAAAATTATTAAAACAAAATAAAAAAAACACAAATATTAATAAAATAAAAATTAAGAAAATTAACAGAAAAAACAAAGAATAGATATAAAAAATAAAAAAATAACAACAATATAAAAAGAATATAAGTTTTCGTTCTATTCCCATAAGCATAACTCATATGTAGTCACCCCAAACACAAATCATGGGTGAATTTGAATGGAAATCTAAATAGCACTCTAGACTACCCACCCATATCATGTATAATACGTAACTATCTCTGAGAGAACTCTATACGCTAATAATAAAAAAGGGGGGGTACACAGATAGATATGAAACATATTTACATCAAAAACATCCTCCGTCAATTACAAATCTTAAAACCTATATAAACCTATCAGGCGAAAATAAGATTGTTGCTCCCAACAGGTAACAAAAAACAGTCACAACCATATCTTAACGTGTTTAAACTGCTAGAAACAGAAGAAAATAAAGATTACAGGTCTTAAGCATTTGAGAGAAGATCGTACCAAGAACAAAGTGGCAACGCAATAGGTACTGACTAACCATACTGAAACCTTCAAAATGAAAGAAATGCACTCAGAGTTTCCAATAATACATTCAGTAATCCCACTCTGTAGGATACCATAACATCGAAACAACCTAGTCAAAATGACATATACCTATAAAGATTAACGACTATCATTCATAGTGCCATCAAAGTATTCTTTGCAATTCAATAAGAGACTTCCTTTCCTTCCCACCCATAGAACAAAGAGAAATAAGATGACAACAATGAGGTGTCGACCCTACCATACTGATCAAAATTGGAAACGACATAATTTCTAGAGGTTATCTCTTATAAAACCGTTAAAACTGCTTTCTTTAATATACTACTAGACATGGGAACTGTTGAAGGTATATTCCGTCATCTTAATTCGACCAATTATAAATACTAAAATTACATCCTTAGGGCTATTACGCACTAGAGCAAAATGATATAATACAGAGCTCACCAATCAAAGCAAATGGAATTGTTTCTCCTACCATTTTGGATGTGGCAGGGATCCAAGCCACCTTACACAAACACGAGTTAATGGCAATCCTTGCCTATCCTCATAAAGGAGCATCGTTATTGCTTGTAAGCGATATATTCCACATAACAGGAAAGACAGAGAGCAATATTAAGCCCTAGCCGCAAAGACTGAACGTATTTAACTATTGGGAAGGGAACAGTAATTGAGGAACACATGCAACACATGCAAGTGTACAGATCGCCTCTGAAACACCAGAGAGAAGTCAACCAAAATGCCACTAAACGATAAAGTACACAATTGCCTCTTCCCATATGAGTCATGTAAGACTCCTCCATCAGCACAAACTACACCTCACCTGCCTGAAATTACTGTGCAGCAGAGGCAGCAACGTGCCTGTATATCCCAAATACAATTGGCTTCTTGGCACTCCCCTTGGGGAGAAATAACCCATGGCTCATGCCACAACAGTTTTAACACCTCAACTTGAGTAAACCACAGTATCGACCCTGCACTATAATTACAGGGAGACAATTCATGGTATAATTACATGGATTAAACAATATTCACCAATAACATCTAGTCTAGTTGCACTAATAATTATGAACCTACCATAACCTTATTGGTGCTGCTTAATACCATAACTATTTTTATGGCTTAGGTTCTTCTATTAGTAAGGATCGAAGGTATATTATATCCTGAACAGACTGTACAGACCCAATGAAGCAGAAAATTAACTATAGCCAGAATAAACAGAGTCCAAGCAACAGCTCTTCAAGAGAGAGTGGGAACGTGTTACCTCCATTCACACACAGTGCCACTTCTACAGCCTCATAGGTAATAACAATTACCTGCGAAAATTGAGAGTACGTAGGATAGAATATGTATACCGATTGAGTGTTTAGATAATGTGTAAAACTCAGCATAAGATAGTCTGACAACTACATAGAATTCAAATCTTTGATCAAAAAACAAACAACCTGTCACACCCCAATGGTTTAAGAGTGGGGCTTATGTGTGTTTGGGACAACAGCATCGAGAATAGGTTTTGACTTTAGAACAGTATGCTTATTAATTAGTATACTTAACAATAAGTATTTATAACTTATAGCTAAAAAATTGAAAAAAAATAAAAAACTTGAAGAGAAAGATTACAGGACAGTTTTATGGACGGAATGCAATTTAGACATCTAGGTGGTTATTTTTTGGGAGGGAGGGAATTTTTAAAACATTGTTAAAATTTTAATCAAGAAATTTTATTATTAGTATAAAAAATTAAATAATATACAAATTTTAAAAATAATATAAAAAATAAAAAAAAAAAAAAAAAAAAAAAAAAAATTATTTTTATTTTAAATATAAAAAACATGTTAAGAATTAATTAAAAAGAACATTTAATACGAAATAAATTTTATTTTAGGGATAATAAGCTGAACTAACATTTTTTAAATTTTATAGGTATTGAAAAAGTGATAATAAGCCATACTAATGATAAAAAATATACATTTAAAAAATTAAAATAAAAATTGCAACATTAAATCTTATTTATAGATATAAAATAAAATTAAATTAATATTTTTTTATTCCTTATATAAAAGTGCAATTAATAATTTTATACACATTAGTGCTGCTTGCTGAATAGTATATAAGATTCAACCCATGCATACCCATGCGCTTGCAAATTATCTAGAATAGAATGTCATTTTGGATCCCCTGTAACTGTTAGCTATGACTTGATTGCTAGTGGCCATGTGGATGCCCTTAACCAGTGCTCTTAATCCTTGAGCCAAGCCTTGCCTTAAGACCCTCTGAAGTATAAGGAAAACTTCATCGTTTAATTAATCTTTTCACAAGTTTTACTATATAAATTCATAGTATAGTGGACCTGGATATATATTCGCCAGTAGATAAGAAACAGCTTCCTCTTATACTTGTTAGACACTCAGTATACTAATCTTGAGCATCTTCCACTCATTGTTTAACAGTAGAAAACAAACAATAGCCAGTCCAATGGTAGCTGCTGATTTACTGTAGCCCATACTAACCCCTTATCCCTACATACACTCACACACCACACACCCACACACGCACACAACACACACACCACATTCATATACAAACACATTTTAAATGAAGACGAGACGACAGAAAGAACAGAGAAGAGAAGAAAACAAGAAGAATTTGAAGAAAGAGGAAAGAAGGACACAGACAAGCATACCAAGATTACTAAATCATGTTGGCTAAGCCGCCAAAAGCAAATCTGCTGTCACTTATCCTAGTTCAAAGTAGAGCTGTTAGGTTGGAGAACAACAAGAGGAGGTAGGGTCTATAAGTACTAGAGACATGTCACAATACCTAGATACTTTGGCTCCACTAACTCCAACCATTGACCCACAACAATATCTAAGCTTTGTCAAGATTTTATCTTACCACACGGCTATTGCTTCCGAACAAAAATTTAACAATAAAGGACAACAACCATAAACATTCTTTTCTTTAGTTCAATTGCATCTTGTATAAAGCATTTGATTACTTAGCTTGCCACATTATTCTTTACGCCATTCACCAAAACTAGTTATTCTTAAAGATTTTGCTTGGTCCTTTTTTTTATTTGCATATTTATTTATTTCTGTATGCTGTGATGACGTTACATGTTCTGCATGGCAGTCTGTATGCAACCCGTGTCGTGCATATGCCACGGATCCAGAAGAGAGGCATCGGATTCCCCTGAGTTCATCCTGGAAATTGGATCGTTCTCTGTGGACAGTTCTCCGGACCGCCATTGTGCTAGCTGTAGAGGATCGAACACCGTTCCTCTCAAAGATTCCGTTTCGCGCTCTTTAACCGTTAGGCCATCTCTCCAGCCCATTTGCGTTGAACGTTTTATAGTAAAAATGAAGTTTCTCTGTAGGGTATGTGATCCCCTGAGCAAGGACAGCCTATATTCAGAATGAAATTTATCGCCGAGAAATGAGCTAGATTCTACTTCCATATGACTCTATATGCTGGATTTCTTATCTCAACAATTACCAAATTATCAAATGAGGAGAATCACGAAACAGATTTTGATAACCATATTTTATATATTCGAAAAATTTAAATTACTATTAGGAGAGTCTAACGTGCGAATAGGATTCACATTAGGGTCATTTTATATATCTAGATGTTTTTCTTCAGGAACAGTACTCCATAAAATTGTCATTAGAAAGGGTGTTTCGCAAAGCTAAAGATGCGATTGTAAGTAATTCCAAGCTCATTTATTTCCTTCCTTTTTCCATTCTTTCACACTGCAACATGCTCACACATGATATTCATTGCATAATATCATTTTGTAATATAAGAGCACCTTTAGATGTAAAGCAACATGCTGCAAATCCATTGAATAAATGTGTGCTGTATAAATAAATGACACCAATTTTGAAATAGTGGAATAATTGTATTTTTCGTGCTGGTATTTTATTCTTCTGAATCCTATAACAATGAAAATGATGAACATATCCACTATAGCCCATTCCTAGTATTTAATGGTGAATTAGGTATAGGTGTTTATACAGTATAGACGATGTTAGGGATACCTTGTGTTCAACACAAAGCATGAAGATACTTAAAGAAACTATATCTAATGATAAAGCTTTATTTGGCATCAGTGAGATTTAACAGGAGATCAGAGAAGGAAACAACATATATGTGTTGGAAAAAGGATTCACCTTTAGAAACAAGTATTGCAAGTATGCCAGTTAATATGAAGTTGAACTGTGAAGGTTGCCTTAGTACGGATGACACAATAATGTCGAAGTAGAGACCACTTTATAAAGAACAAAACACATTTTTTAAAGTTGCCAAACAACTGGATCAGCATTGCTGCTGGTTTATGTTGTGATTTTGATGCATTGTTGGGTTTCAGCTGATCTGTTTTTTCTTTTCCTTTCATCTGTAATTTTGTTTGCATTTTTTCCTCTTCACTCCGACCTTCAGTATATTCTCGTTGGGTCTTGGTGTTGTATCTTTTATGCTGAGCTAATGAAAATTCGACCGGAAACCGAGCATGTCCTCCCCGTTCTTGAATGCAAAAAATATTTATTATAGATGTGATTTTGTGTATTTGGGAGGTTTTGCCTACTCTTCAGTTATGCTTTCTTACTGAACGATAGAAGTAGTTTATTTACATGCATTGTGCACTTTCCGGCCCTTAGCCAGTGATCTGCTAGGTAGTGTCATCTAGTCACCCTTGTCTAACTCATTTATCTTTTACCTGATCAAAGATTCCTTCATAAATTTTTTCAGCCAATGATTATTCATGGACAGATCCCTTTTATTTAACAATGTTTTTCAGATATACTTTATATGAATAAATGAGGAGAACACTATAATCCTATTATGATGACTTATGTAATATATTAATTCATATTAAAATAAAATTATAATTTTTTTTTTTTTTTTTTTTTTTTTTTTTTTTTTTTTTTTTTATATAAATATATATACATTCAATATATAATATATATATATTAAAAATAAAAAAGATTATTATATAAGATATTATAAATATAAATATTTGTATATATTTCACATTATAATTATAATATATGATATAATGTAAATTATTCAACTATATACTTAATTTTTCTAAAATTAATAAAATGACATAATAATTTGGGCATAGACTAAAAAATTGATCATATTATCAAAAAATTATAATTAATTTATTATTAAATTAATATTATATTTATATTTTTAATATTACTAATAATATTAATAGAGAAGATTAATTTATTAATAATTTATTTTAAAAGTTAATTTAATTTATAGATAAGTATTATATATAATTAATGTTGTTAGTCCACATTCTAGATATGTGTTCCATGCTTACGAGTATCGGATAGAATGTAATTTCATACGCCACTTGTTATTTTTTATATATTTTTTTTTTTTTTTTTTTTTTTAACCTTATTTTTTATATTAATAATATATTAAACATAATAAATATAAAATATCCGAATTCTTAATAAGTATTGCTGTATAATTTACGGGCGCCGACTCAGTCGCTCTTGAAATTTAATTTATAATTAATTATAATTATATTTTATATAAAAATTATTATTTAAAAAATAATAAACCACAGCAATGCGTTGAATCATTGTTATTGGCACTTAAAAAATGGTTGTTTTTGTGTCTTTTAATGGTCTCCTTCGAATGCTCTATCTTGTCACCGCTTCTGCTAGACTTCACAGTTTCAACTTCATAACTGCATCTATGCATACTCTAAGTGATGCTCTTTTCCACTATGTGTTTGCCTTTCTCCCTGATCTCCTGTTTATCCTTCCTGATGGCCAAATAACAAGCTTGGTTCAGTAGTATGTTTCTATAATATTTAATATCTTCATGCCTTGTTTGAACAACAAGGATCCTAACATCGTCTACTGGTTAACACCTATACTATTCACCATAAATACTGGAATGGGCTATGTGGAAATGTTCAATCCATTTTCATTGAATATAGGATTCAAAGAATAAAATACCAGCACGAAAAATACAATTATTCCACTATTTCAAAATTGGTGTCATTTATTTATACAGCACACATTTATTCAATGGATTTGCAGCATGTTGCTTTACATCTAAAGGTGCTCTTATATTACAAAATGATATTATGCAATGAATACTGAGATTTGCAGTGTGGATGAATGGAAAAAGGACAGGATATGAAGCCTTGGCTACTACATGCATATTTACCTTTGGGAAACCAACAACCTTTCTAACTTTTATGAGTAATGTCTACCTAGAAAACATCATATAACATAAACATGACCCTAGGATCCTATTCCACGTTAGGCTCTCCTATATAGTAATTATAATTATTTCCAATATTAATAATTATTGTTATCAATCTTTGTGCATTCTCCATTTGATAATTTGGTAATGTTGAGACTGAATCCAGCTTATAGCTATGAAGTAGAATCAGCTCATTCTCTGCCAGATAAGATTCATAGTGATAGCTTCCTGCCAGGGATCAAACCTACAGAGAAAACTTCATTTTACATAAAAGTCAAGCAAATGGGCTGGAGAGATGGCCTAGCGGTTAAGAGCGCCGACCGCTCTTGCAGAGGACCGGGTTCGATCCCCATGGCGGCCGAGAACTGTCCGAAACTCCAATTCCAGGAGAACTCCAGGGGAATCCGACGCCCTCTTCTGACCTCCGCGGCATTGCACGACACGGGTGCACAGACCTGCATGCAGACAGTACATTCATACACATACAGAAATAAATAAAATAAATTAAAAAAAGACAAGCAAAATCTTTAAGAAAACTAGTTTGTGAAGGTAAAAATAAGGGCAAGCAGTAACAGCTTATACAAAAGCAAGAACATAAAAGAAAAAGAACTGTATGTGTTGTCCTTTTTAAATTTTGTGAATAGCGTGTGGTATATGCACATGATATGTGTGGGCAGGGTGGGAGCATGTGGAGGCCAGATCAGGGTATTGTGATGTCTCAGTCTACCACTCTCCACCTTGTTGTCTCCAGACATAGCCTCTCCTTGAACTAGAAGTCAGCAGTTTGTTTTGGCTGGCTTACCACATTAGATCTGGCTAGCTCTGGTCCTCTCTTTCTCTGTCTCTCTCTGTCTCTCTCTGTCTCTCTCTGTCTCTGTCTCTCTCTCTATGTGTGTGTGTGTGTGTGTGTGTGTGTGTATGTGTGTGCATGTGTAGGTGTAGGTGTAGGGGTAAGGGTTACAATCACAGCCAGCCATGACTGGCTATTTGTTGTTTCTACTGTTAACATGAGTGAGTGCCAAGGACTAGAACTGAGTTCTTCATGTGTACAGAGCAAGTGTTCTTACCCACTGGGCAATTTCTCCAGCCCTTTACAGAATTATATATGTAAAAAACCTGAAAAGATTATGAAACCATGAAGTTAACTACTTCAGAGGCTGGAGGGCTGGCTCAGTGATTAAGAGCACTGGTTAAGGGCATCCACATGGCCACTAGCAACCATTCATATGGCAGTTACAGGGGATCCAATGCCTTCTTCTGGAATCTGCAAGGCATGGTATGCATGGGTGAACTTATATACATGCAAGCAAAGCACTAATGTGTATAAAATAATAAACACATTTTTAAAAGGAAAATAATAAAGCCGGGCGTGGTGGCGCACGCCTTTAATCCTAGCACTTAGGAGGCAGAGGCAGGCGGATCTTTGTGAGTTCAAGGCCAGCCTGGTCTACAGGGTGAGTTCCAGGACAGCTGGGGCTACAGGGAAACCCTGTCTCTAAAATACCTCTATGGAGAGGGACCAAGTGAATCGAGATACCATGTATGCACCTATTCTGTGACAGTACATAAAATAATAGTAGCACAAATATCTCATTTTAATTAGCCTTCACCACCAGAACATAATGTAGCCATCTTATCAGAGTTCAAAGAACTCTGGGGTTCAGGGAGATAACAATCTCACCATTTATCTGCACTACATGCCTGGCTAAGGAAGTTGATTTCCCAGCTTTTCCTGCAGTGTGTTATGTATATTGGTGGTGGCGCCTTCTTGACACCTCTTTTGCTTTCTCCACGCCAGTCCACCAGAAGGTTATACACGTTAGTGTGGTCAGTGCAGTATTGCTGACTTCCCTCTGAGAGTTGTTGCAAGCATGGTCGAGAGGAATTTTTGACTTCACCCTCTGTTGACAGCACTACTGCAGAACCCAGCCTGTTGCCCTGTGACTCATCATGAAGTTCAGTGGGGCACACTTTGTTGAGAGGAAATTGGAACCAGAGGGCCATATTTTATTGAAAACTTGCATAGACATAAACAATACACTGATGGCCAAGTAGTATCAAATTAACATATTGGAATGTCTACTTGGGGATGTTTATGTATTCAGTTTACAGGTTTGTTTACTTTATTGCCTTAAGAGGAAAGAATAAAAGAAACACACCTCCTTCCAATTTGGCATAATAATTTATATTTACAAATTCTCTTAAATGCTCCTCATCACAGGGAAGGTCAAGAGATTGTGAGAGACAGAAATTATGTAAATTTTACAAAGAAAATTACACATGAACATTTCCATATGCAAAGGGAGAGATGGACTTTATTGAAGATTCGTGGCTATGGATTGGGAGGATGAACAAAAGTGTACTCTCCTCTTTCAAGTCAATGTGCTTTCCTTACTCTGTGCTTTACTTCCTCTGATCCTCAGATCTGGCCTTTAAAGACAATGCTGTCTATCTTTAGTGCTTTGCACTATGAACAAGAAGTCTGAAATACTCAATCCTGACACCGCTTAGGAAGTTCAAGTAAGAACTGTTCACAGTCAAGAGGCAGCCTAAGCTCCTTCCAATGTTTCCAGTAATTCTTCAGGTGACTAAGAGATGGTGAGGGCATTGTGATGGTGTCAAAGAGCTTGGGCTTGGCTCCCTGAGCAATGCAGGTGACTTCTAGCTGGGATATGTCAGAAGCCAAGCAACAGATCCAACTGCAAGGGACATGTGGGCTCCCAGGATTTATTCCCCAACTTCAGGAGCTCAGAAAGTGACTTGATTTAGAAACAGGATTCAAACTGTAATTAGGTTAAATTGAGGCCCTAAAGAAGTGGGGAAGACCCTTGAACCAATTGTCATTGATAATCTTTACAAGAGGCAGATACCCAGTCACCAGGGAAGACACCTCTGTAGATAGACTGAGATTGGATGGGGCTGCCCAGGCTGAGGAACACCTGGTGCTGCAAGTACCTGGCAGGATCAAGGAAGGAAGAGCTTCCAGGAAAGCTATGGGTGAGGCCAGGTTCCAGTGACTTCTTGCTCAGGCGGTTGGCCTGCCTGAAGAACCCACAGAGGATGTACTTCTATCATTGTAAACTCCCCAGTTTGGAAGACTTTGCCATTGCACACAAGTGCAACACATACAAGCACCATGAAATGTCTTCCTCAGGAAAACCCTCCCTACATAAATAAAACATTCTATGCAAAAATATGTAGTGAGAGGGCTGGTCCCTTCCTGGTTCCCAGTGGCTATTTGTTTCTACAGGGTTAGAATGGGTACAGACCTCTCACACATACCAATCACAGAGGCAAGTCTGAAGATATTTAAAAGGCACTGAAAAGCAGAAAAATTTCTAATCAAGAAAGCAACCAGTAGAAGTCAGGCCAGTCAGGAAATGTTACTCTCATTTAATTNAATTTAGCCTTCAAAACATAAATAAAATACCTGGAACAAACTTAACCAAAGACAGTAAAGATCTCTACAACAAATATTCTTTTCTTAAAAGTTTTTGGGACTTCATTACTGCTTAAATTTTTGTTATAGTAGGTTACTACAGCTATATCTATAACTTTGAAAAAGCACCATTGACAAAAGTATGCATAAAATATTGAAGAACGAGAGGGGCGTGGTTAAAAAAAAAAAAAGAATGGTAAAGGCTGCGATTGGGGTGAAATGGTGAAACTACAGCGATTGTAGTCTGGACACTCAACTTTGATCAACTTGATTGAACAAACGACCTGTCACCCGACCCTGGATGGTGGGCTGTGGGGGTTTTGGGCACAACAGCCTGCAGATTGGTTTGCACGAAGGATGCTTGTACTCATGGATTATCCTTAATACTAAAAAATGAAAAAAAAAAAAAAAACCAGAGAAAGATACAAGACAGTTATGGCAGAATTCATGATCTGGGATGGGGTGGGGGTGGGGGGGAAGGGAAAGGGAAATATGCCTGTTCTGAATTGGAAAATGATGTACGAAATGCACAAAGCATCAATAAAAATTAAATTAAAAAATATTGAAGAACGTTAAACATGCAAGACACTCTGCAGTTATCAAATTCTGAAGAACATTATATTGACATAATTGTGGCTTTTCTTTGTTTTATTACCAGTGAGATACTCACATGAGAACAAATTAAAAGTCATGGATTCTGAGAATAACATATAAAGTTTAACGGAAAATTAACATTGCAAAATGTTTACAACAGATTTATAAAACAATATTCTATATATGTCACCATATTGCTAAAAATTGTAGATCAAATACACAAAATGAAAAATAAGGCTAGTAAGATCCACAACTGGTCAATGTAGAGAATAAGTGACTGTGGTGAGTGCATCCCTAGATGGGACATCTATATCACACCTGTACCTTCAAGGATCTTTGAGGAAGAGGGGCCAGAGAGATAGTAAGAGCCAGAGGCAGTGGATGACCACAACAAAGCTGTTTTCCAGCCACCACAAGGGAGTTGCACATAACTCCCAGCTATTGGGCTAGCAGGACAAGATCCATGCAAGCTCAAGCCAGATGAAATCCCATCATGCAGTGGGAAGGTGGGCATGAAGTGCCAGCATGGAAAAAGAAGGGGAGCACAAAGTCCCACCGCTAGCTGAGGAGTGTTGGCAAATGAAGGCTGATGGGAGATGGAGTCAGTTTTCTTTAGGGGTTTAGCCACTGATAGGTCCACCACACAACAGGGAATGCCCCTGTGAGTATTTGAGCAGCACAAGTTGGACTCGTTGAGCTTTAAAAAAAAAGACTGGGGGCTGGAGAGATGGCCTAGTGGTTAAGAGTGCCGACCGCTCTTACAGAGGACCCGGGTTCGATCCCCAGCATCCACATGGCGGCCGAGAACAGTCTGAAACTCCAATTTCAGGAGAACTCCAGTTCCAGGGGAATCCGACACCCTCTTCTGACCTCCGCGGCATTGCACGACATGGGTGCACACACTTGCATGCAGACAGTACATTCATACACATACAGAAATAAATAAAATTAATAAAAAAAATTAAAAAAAAAAGACTGGAAGTTTGGTGGGTGGGGATGTGGGTGTAGATCTGAGAGGAGATGGAGAAGGTGGTAAATATGATAAAAATGTATGGAGTTCTCAAAGAATTAATAAAAATATTTCTTAATGGGGCTAGAGAGATGGCTTAGTGATTAAGAGCACCTACTGCTCTTGCAGAGGACCCAGGTTTGATTCCCAGCACCCGCATGGTGGCTAAGAACCATCTTTAACTCCTGTTCCAGGGGAATCCAACACCCTCTTCTGATCTCCGCAGCATTGCACAACACGGGTGCACTAACCTACAGGCAGACAGTACATTCATACACATAAAAAATAATAAATTAAAAAATAAAAATACTCCTTAAAAATAAAAATAAGATCAAATAAAACTATAATTTCAGAAAAATTGTAATACTCCAATTTTATCATATAACGGAATGAAGAAAGGTGATGGGATAAGTTGGCACTCCTGGAGATAAAACAGATAAAAAGTCCATACCTCTATGCTACTTACTTGTCCATTGGCCATTTCTTCATTGTGGAGTCCATGCAAATATTTTGAAGTGTATTATCGAGTCATTTTCCATATACATTGCATTGATTCTGATCTGTAAAACACCACAACAGTCCCACCAGTACCATGATCCACATGTTTCTTGGGTGCTTTCTCTTCAGTGGTTCCAGCCAGAGGGCTCAGGAGTTACATACTATGAAAGCCCACACAGAAAGTACCATGACATCGCCAAATCCTATTACTCTCTATGCCACCCCTTATTCTGCAGTGGGGATGGGAATTTCCTCTTGTCTGTGGTTAAATTACACCCCCTTATTTCATCACTAGGATTTTCACACATAAAATTTTAAAATCAAATTCTATAACGCCAAAGCTGAATGATAAGGTTAAAAACTAAGCATCATAATTAATTGAGGGCAAACGTAGCAAGGAACTAATTACTAATATTACTGGATGAAATTAGTCTTAAAGACCCCCCAACAGTATTTCCTGCTTCATACACTCATAACAGAGTATCTCAATTCTGGTCTTGAAAATGCTTAGGGATTTCTTTCTGCCAGCAACACATTATTTCTCCGGAGAGATCAACTGAGGTTCTATAATTTTTTTTTTTTTTTTGGTCTTTTCTAGACAGTGTCTCCCTGTAGCCCCAGCTGTCCTGGAACT
>VZQC01006311.1:1630158-1789790 GCA_009823505.1 Rhizomys pruinosus | reverse complement strand
GTGAAATGGGGAGAATAGATATCAAAAGTAACACTTGCATAATAGGTAGAGAACGAAAAGTATCTTTCAGTAGTCAAAGGTAACCCCTTACTTGTCTAGGCCCCTTTAATCCAAATCTACAACTGGAAGTCCAGTACAAGTCAGGAATGGACTGAAAACCAACCACAGTCCTGTGTGGTTATAATCCCATTTAGACCATTAGTAAACTGGCTTAAATGTTTATACCATTCCACTCTAGAATCATTTAACCACTTCAATCCAGTACAAGTATCTTATTTTCTTTTTTTCGTTTTTACAAGTATATTATTTTCTACTAAACTTTGCAATATTTATGCCCAACCACCCAAGTGGGGAAGTTCCCCCAAACACATCACCACGAAATGAAAACCTTAAAGTGACCCGACAAGTCCCAGGGCAGGCTCTGGTGAACCAAATCTTTCCAGATATTCAGAAACGCACCACATAGGCCTGGAAAAAAGTCTGTCTGTCTGCCCCCAAAATGTTCCACCTAGTGCTCAAATATCTCTCACACAAAACACAACCAAAGACCTTGAATTCTAGTTTATCTAGTATTAGCATAGCAACTCCTCCTTTCTTAGTGCCATTTACTTGTAATATTTTTTTTAACTTCCTTTCACCTTGGGATAGTATCTATCTTTTTTGGGGGGGTATTTTTGAGACAGGGTCTCCCTTTAGTCCCAGCTGGCTTGGAGCTCACTCTGTAGACCAGGCTGGCCTTGAACTCACAGAGATCCGTCTGCCTCTGCCTCTGCCTCCTGAGTGCTGGGATTAAAGGTGTGCGCCACCACACCTGGATTTTTTTTTGGGGGGGGGTAGTATTTATCTTTAAAGATGAGGCAACTTTCTTGGAGACAAGAAAATAAAAATGGGCTTTGTTTCTTAATCAATTCTACTAGTTTCTGTCTCTTAATTGGATAATTCATTTCATTGATATTTAAAACTGATGTTGAGAGAATTAAATTGCTTCCAATCATTTTGCTTTCTAGTACATTCTTTTTTTTTTTTTTTGTCTTTTCCAGACAGGGTCTCCCTGTAGCCCCAGCTGTCCTGGAACTCACTCTGTAGACCAGGCTGGCCTTGAACTCACAAAGATCCGCCTGCCTCTGCCTCCCAAGTGCTAGGATTAAAGGCGGGCTTCTAGTACATTCTTACCTTAGGTTTTTTTTTTTTTTTTTTTTTTTTTTTTTTTTTTTGTTTTTTTTGGTATTGATTGGTTATTGTCATCCCTTTGGCCCTGCCCACTCTTGCTTCTTGTGGTCGCTTTGAAGTATTCTCTGCAGGCCTATCTTATTGGAGAGGAATTCTTTTCAACCTATTTATTACTCATGGAATATAGGCCAGTATGGGTACTGTGACTTGGTCATCTGTGATCTCAGACTATTCCAGGTTGTCTGTTTGAATCTCTAAGTCTGATTATGGCCTTCCTTTTCTCCCAGCTCGTACGTTAAGTCTCCTGCTCTTTATCTCTGCTGTGTCCTCCTTTGGCTCTTCTTCTTACTTCCTTCTTCTTTCACAAGAGGTCATCTCTTGGGGAGAGGCCAAATGTCTCATCAAATATTTCTCATTTGGAAAAACAGAATCGGATCCCGACTCGGAGTCGCAATCTGTGGCGAAGAGGAACCGTGGCAGAAAAGGTTTAGACCGAGTGCAGGCGACAGATTATGCGTTCTATGTCGGTCAGTGATACATCCCCAGTAACGGACGAAGCCCCGATTAGGACTCCTGAAACTCTAAAGTGCAAACGACGGTAACGATTTCTCCGAGCAAGTAAGGACGCAATACAGGGGGAATCTCGGGAGTAATTCCAGACAGCTCACAATTATACTTTCAGGAGCTATAGATTATGAAAACCAGATGGCCTAACTCAGGCAATGTGACAAAAACAGACCTGTTGACCAATGGAACAAAAACCTGGAAGATCCAGCACTTGGGAGCACATACCAATTTAGCCATCTCATATTTTGACAAGGGGGCCACGTCAGAAGACCCAAATGAGGAAAGAAGCAGCAGCATCTTCAGCATGGCTGTTGGCAAAACTGCAATGGATCACCAACTTGTAGAAGAAATGAAACTTAAACCCCCTAACCTCGTTGCCCCTGTAACAAAAGTCAACTCAGATGGATTATTAAAAGGACCTCCAATAGTGAATCCAACCTGAAGGCATCAATAGAAAAAAAGTTGGCAAAGCAAGCCTACAAGACATAGGCATACGAAAAGACTCTCTAAAATCAAGACAGCAGCTGTGCAAGAATAAAAGTCGAAATGGGACCTCATTAAACAAAAAAAAAAAAAAAAATCAAAAGCTTCTGTACATCAAAAGAAAGCAATCAAGGAAGTGAAGAGGAAACCCACAAGAGTGGAAGGAAACCTTCACCACAGATACATTGTCCTTTGGGAAAAAAACCTCCCAAAAGATCGGGCGTTTCAATTTCAGAATATATAAAGCCTACTCGAAAAACAAATGAAGAACAGAAAACAAATGACCCATTCGAAAGATGGAGCAAAGAAGCTTGAATAGCAGAGAACTTGCACAGTGCAGGAAATTGTAAGAGAAATGTCTGAGATACATCTTAAAAAGTGTTCAAACACTTGCTAATAATTAAGAAAATGCAAATTAAAAAAACCATTTAAGATATCATCTCTCTCCAATAAGACTGGTAAGATCAAGAAAACAATAAGATACATAAGTGTTGTAGAGGTTTGTGGGGGAAGGGCGGACACATTTATACACTGCTAGTGGGAAATGTAAACAAATAGTACAGTTTACCTACTGGAATGCCAAGTGGGTGGAGGAACCCTTGTGTAAGACTGTTGGAATGAGCTTGTCAACCATGACCCAGTTATTGCAACTCCTGGGGTGATAGTACCCACAAGGAACGCATCGTTAACCCAACAAGAGATACTGCACCAGCCATGCTTACTTGGCAGCTCCTCTTCACAATAACGCAAGAGAGCTGGACACACAACACCACCGGCCAAGTGCCACTCAGACTGACCTGAGTGAATTAGAGAAAATCGGTGCCGTACATCTTACACAAGTGGACGTATCAATGCCAAGTTGGGTAAAGAAAGATGAACATCATGAACTTTGCAGGTAAATCGAGAGAACTAGAAGATAGCTCAATGCTCCGAAGTGGAAGTGAACACAGGCCCCAGAAATATGGATGGACAATGGTAAATCCCTCAAACTGTGGACTGCTAGACCAAAACATTACCTAATTGTATGGCAAACTGAGCAACGTCAAAATGTGATCTGAAAGACCAACTATGCCTTATATTGCTGAATCCTTTACAATATAAAATGAAAGTAAATATGCGAGATATCAAGTTGGGAAGAACCATATGCAGAATTGGATAAATCAGGTAAAGATTATGAAAATTAAAAAAAAATGACAAGCAATGGAATAAACAAGGAAATGCTGTGATACATGAACACAGACCAAACCTGCAAAGTTATAGGGAGAGAATGAGGATGACACCAGAGAGAGGATAATAATATGGGCCCAGGTCCTTCAAACAAAGATTTGGAAGGAAAGTTCAGTCTTTCGCCAATTAAAGCAAGAGATAACCTATACGAAGTATATAGAAAATACTATAGAGCCCTCAAGCAGAACAGACACAAAACCAGAAAAGGAAAATTCTCTCATGGCACTGACTCATCGGGTAAAGAAGAGACAGCTAGATAATTGCAAAGCCACAGAAGAGGGATGACTAAGGGGGCCTACAAAAGCAAAAAAACAAGTTACCGCTAATCAACAGAGGAAACCTAATCGAGAATCACGCGGATTTCTCCATTGAGAAAACAGTGGAAAGCCAGAAGGAGCTGGTCTAAAAGTATTCCTGGTGTCTAGCAGAAAAGCCCAGAGTGACTACTGTCTTTTAAGAATTCTCGAACTCAAAAGATGTCTATTATAATTGAAGGAGAAAGAANTTATTGTGTCCCTGTCACCACTCTCTACCCATATTGCTTGAAAAACTTGCTAGGCAATAAGGCAACAAAAGGAAACGGCAAATATTAAAGGAGTTCCTAATTGGAAGAAAGAGAGGAAAGAGCGGAAATCAAGCTACCCCTTTTTGGTGATGATCGCATTTTTACTTAAAAGATGCAAAAAACTCCACCAGAAGAACAACTCCTAGAAATGATTAAGAGCTTCTAGTAAAGTGGCCCGCAGGATCCCGGCAGGCAGGATACAAACTTTAACCTAGAAACAGAAAATCAGTACTAGTAGCCTTCTTACACCCAACAACAAGCAATTTGAGCGAGGAATACAAGGAGACCTTCCCACTCACAATTCCCACTCACAATAGCTGAAGAAACACTTAACCTACCCTAGGACCACAACCTCCTAAACCCAAAGACACAAGCTCTCTACCAAAAACTTCTTACTTAAACCCCTGCCGAAGGAAAGGAAAAATTGAAGTCGAAGAGAAAGAGAAAAGCCTTAGAAGATAGAACAACCTCCCTTGCTCATGGATTAGGAACCCTTCAAAATTCGTAATAAAAATGGTCCATTCTACCAAAACTCTTGTACAGACTTAATGCAACCCCAATCAAAACCCCCCCACGGAGCTTCTCTACAGGCTTGAAAAAAATTCCTTACTTTCATTTGGAAAAACAAAAGACCGTCAGGTTGCCAAAGCAACCCTGAGCAAAACGAGCAGAACAACAGGGGGATCTCGGAGTAATTCCAGACGTCAAATTATACTACAGGGCTATAATATAAAACAGATGGCCTACTCAGGCATTACAAAAACAGACCTGTTGCCAATGGACAAAAACCTGGAAGGATCCAACTTGGAGCTACATACCAATTTAGCCATCTCACTAGTTTGACAAGGGGGCCAGTCAGAAGACACACAATGAGGAAAGAGCAGAGCATCTTCAGCAGATGGCTGTTGGCAAAAGCACTGGATACCACTTGTAGAAAAATGAAACATAAACCCGCCTAACCTCTTGCCCCCTGTACAAACAGTAACTCAGATGGATTATTATTTAAAGACCTCAATGGTCGAAATCCAACTCTGAAGGCGATAAAGCAAGGAAAAAGTTGGCAGCAGCCTCCAAGGCAAGGGAGCAGCCTTGCTGAGTTCCTACCTTTAAAGGGAATGCTTCTGTCATTTCCCCATTTAGGATGATATTGGCTGTGGGTTTCCTGTATATGGCTTTGATTACATTGAGGAATGATCCCTCCAGTCCAATTCCCTCTAGGACTTTAAGCATGAAGGGATGCTGGATTTTGTGAAAGACTTTTTCCCTGTCAATTGAGATGATGGTGCAGTTTTTGTCTTTCAGTCCATTTATATGTTTTATGATATTTATTGATTTATTGATTTTCATATGTTGAACCATCCCTTTATCTCTGGTATGAATCCAACTTGGTCATGATCAACTTGGATAATCTTCTTGATGTGGGTCTGTATGCAGTTTGCAAGTATTTTGTTGAGAATTTTTGCATCTGTGTTCATTAATGAGATGGGTCTATAGTTCTCCTTTTTGGTTGCATCTTTGTCTGGTTTTGGTAATAGAGTGATGCTGGCTTCATAGAAGTAATTTGGGAAAAGTCCCTCTTTGTATCCTTCTGAGCAATTTGAGTAATAATTTTTGTAAGTCTTCTTGGAATGTTTTATAGAATTCTGCCATGAAACCATCTGGGCCTGGGCTTTTTATAGTTGGGAGGTGTGGTGGTTTGAATGAGTGTCCCCCATAGGCTTTAAGTATTCAGACATTTGTCTCCAGTTGGTGGCACTGTTTCTGGAGGTCTTAGAAGGTGTGGCCGTGCTAGAGGAAGTATGTCACTGGGGGCAGGCTTAGTGAGTTTAACAAGCCTCGTGGTCTCTAGTCACCCTCTCTCTGCTTCCTGTGCTCTTTGCGAGATGGGACCCTCAGCTTGCTGCTCCAGATCCAGCCCCCATGCCTCCCCCCACAATGGACTCTAATTCCCTGGAACCATCAATTGTAAGCTCAAATAAACTCTTCCTTTTATAAGTTCCTTGGTCATGGTTTTTATCACAGCAACAGAAAAGTGACTAATACAGGAGGTTTCTTATTACATTTTCAATTTCTTCATATATCATGGGTCTGTTCAAGCTGTTGATCTCTTCTTGGTTAAGCTTTGGTGATTCCCAGGACTTCAGATATTCATCCGTTTCTCCTAGGTTTTCAAACTTAGTAGAGTATAGTTTTATGAAGTATTTCCATATGATTGTCTGGATCTTTTCATTGTCTGTTGTGATATTTCCCCTTTCATCATGGATTCTATTGATTTGGAGTTGTTCTTTCTTTCTTTTGGTTAACTGGGCTAGAGGTCTTCTATCTTGTTTATTCTCTCAAAGAAACAACTTTTGGATTCATTGATTTTTTTTTTGGTATTGTTTTCTTTGCTTCTATTTCATTGATTTCTGCTCTGATTTTGGTTATTTCTTCCTGTCTGTTGCATTTAGGGTTCATTTGTTATTTGCTGGGTTTTAGTCAGGTCTGGTCCGAGAACCGACTGGGCTGAGGAAGGGTAAGTGTGCCGCTTGTCCGTTCCCCAGCCTCCTCAGTTCCCGGAGATACTCAGACGCAGCGGGGAGTCCAGTCAAGCAGGTTCTCATTTATTGCAAGCAGGGTAGTGACTTATATACAAAACAACCACAAAAGGCATTTAGGCAGGAAAGCAAATGACCAATGTTCTTGCAGCCCCTCTGACCCTCTTGGGCAGATTGGCGTACATGGCTGACAATTGTAACTCGTGTTGCTTGTTCTTATCCCTTTTCCCAGCCAGAGGTTTGGGCAAACAACCCGGGTCCCTCTTCTTGTACCTCCCCTCAATGCCATCTTGACCTGCCTGGCCAGGTGGGCCCCATGAGTTGTCTCTCAAGTGTTTTTAGCTGCAGTGTTAGATCATTCACTTGTGCTCTTTCAGTTTTTCTAAAGTAGGCACCCAGGGCTATAAACTTACCTCTTAGGACTGCTTTTAAAATATCCCAGGTTTTGTTGTGTTGTATTATCATTGTCACTCAGTTCCAGGAATACTTTTATTTCTTTCTTTATTTCTTCCTTGACCCATTCATTATTTAGGAGAGTGTTTTTTAGTCTCCATGTGTTCTTGTAGATAGTAGGGATTATCCTGATGTTGATGTTGAGCTTTATTGCATTGTGGTCTGATACAATGCATGAAATTATTTCAATCTTTTTGTATTTGTGGGTTTTTTTCCATATCCTAGTGTGTGCTTGATTTTGGAGAATATTCCATGGGGTACTGAGTAGAAATTGTATTCTCTGGCATTAGGGTGGAATATTTGGTAGATGTCTGTGAAGTCCATTTGGTGTATTGTATCATTCAGTTCAGCTGTCTTTCTGTTTATTCTTTGTCTGGTTGACCTGTCCAAAGGGCTCAGTGGGGTATTGAAGTCCCCTACTATGAGTGTACTGGGGTTAATCTGTGCCTTGTGGTCCTGGAGAATTGTCTTTATAAAGTTTGGTGCACTAGAGTTTGGCGCATATATATTCATGATTGTGAAATCTTCTTGGTGAATTGTTCCTTTGCTTTGATAAAGATGTAATGGCCTTCTTTGTCTCTTCTGATTTCTTTTACTTTGAAGTCTATTTTATCTGATATTAAAATAGCAACACCTACTTTCTTTTTGGTACCATTTGCTTGGAGTATTTTTTCCATCCTTTCACTTTAAGTTGGTGCCTATCCTTGAAGGTAAGATGCATTTCTTGTAGACAGCATATAGATGGGTTCTGTTTCCTAATCCAATCTCCCAGTCTCTGTCTTTTGATTGGGGAGTTTAGTCCATTAATATTTAAGGTTATAACTGAAAGATATGTGTTGCTTCCTTTCACCTTATTATCCATTTGCATTTTTGGTCTAGGTTTCTACTTCTGCAGTTATGCATTTATTAATTTTTCTTTCTTTTTAAAAATTTTTTATTTATTCATTTATTTATTATTTATTTTATGTGTATGAATGTACTGTCTGCATGTAGGTTTGTGCACCTGTGTCATGCAATGTCGTGGAGTTTGGTATCGTGCAATGCCCCAGAGGTCAGAAGAGGGCGTCGGATTCCCTGGAACTGGAGTTCTCTTGGAATTGGAGTTACGGACAGTCCTCAGCCACCATGTGGGTGCTGGGGATCGAACCTGGGTCCTCTGCAAGAGCAGTCAGTGCTCCTAACCACTAGGCCATCTCTCCAGCCCCTTCATTTCTCTTTCTAGGTGCTTAGGGATAGTTGCTCCTTTCCTGTGTCCTTTGACTTGCTTCAAGTATTCTCTGAAGGGTTGGTTTTCCAGACACGTGTTCTATCATCTTGTTTATGTCATGGAAGATTTTTCCCTCTCCTACATTTTTGCTGGGTATGGTAACCTGGGTTGGCATCTATAGTCCTTTAACACTGGGAATGCTTTGCTCCATTTTTTCTTGCTTTCATAGTTTGCACTGAGAATTCAGTTTTAATTCTGATAGGTTTCCCCTTATTCATAACTTGTTGTTTTTCTCTTGGGGCTTTCAGAATTTTGTTTTTGTTTTGGCCATCTAGCATTTTAACTATGATATTGCATGGGGAGTTTCTTTTGTGTTCTTGTCTGTTTAGAGTTCTATGTGCTTCTTGTATTTGTATGGGTTTGTCTATTTTTAGTTTGGGGAAATTTTCATCTATTATTCTGTTGAAGATCTGATTGATACCATTCTCTTGGGATTCTTTTCCTTCCTGTATCCCCATGATGTGGAGGTTTGATCTTTTCATAGTGTCCCACATTTCCTGGTTTTCCAATTTTTCGTATTTTTAGATTTTTCATAATCTTTACTTGAGGATTCTAGTTGTTCTGTGTTATCTTCCAGGTCTGATATTCTTTGTTCTGCTTCATCCATTGTACTTCTGAGGCTTTTTTCATTCCTTTCCTCTTGATTGGATGAGTGTTCGATTTCCTTTTTCATTTCATCTTGTGATTTCTTTAGTATTTCCACTTCCTTTTGGAGCTTCTCAATCTCTTCCTGTAGCTCTTTGCTTTACTGGTTGGTTTCCTTTTTTATTTCAACATGGGATCTTTTCAGTATTTCCACTTCCTTCCAGAATTTGTCATTTTCTCTCTCTAGTTCTTTCTGGCATTCGTCATTCTCTCTCTCTAGGACCTTGAGTTTTTCATTCTCTCTCTTTAGTTCTCTGACTTGTTCTTTATATTCTTTGATTTCTTTGAATATGTCTGCAATTGTTCCTCTAAGATCTGTGTCCTGGGCCATCCCCGGGGGGATCCCACTGTAGGAATTTCCCACAGGGTTGGTAGAGCTTGGTGTGGGATTATCCTACACTTTTCCTATGTTGTTCCTTCGTCATGTCCCTGGCATGTGGGCTTCTCTTTGCCTGTATTCCAATGAGAATCCCAAATGCCTCTTCACTTTGTTGAAGGCTTGCTTTGCTTGCCTCCTTCAGATGCCTTCATTGTTTGTTTGTTTGATTGATTTGTTTTTCTTCTTGCTTATGGAGTGTTGACTTTTCCAAGTTTTAGGCTTTCTTTTTTTTTAAATTTTTTTTATTTATTTCCGTATGTGTATGAATGTGTTGTCTGCATGCAAGTTTGTGCACCCGTGACGTGCAGTGCCGTGGAGGTCAGAAGAGGGTGTCGGATTCCCCTGGAACTGGAGTTCTCCTGGAATTGGAGTTTCAGACGGTTCTCGGCCGCCATGTGGGTGCTGGGGATCGAACCCGGGTCCTCTGCAAGAGCGGTCGGTGCTCTTAACCGCTAGGCCATCTCTCCAGCCCAGTTTTAGGCTTTCTATTGAAAGTCTAACTCACTCTTCCCTTTCTGTTCTGAAGGTTCTCCAAAGAATCCACTTAGACACTCCTTCAGCAATTCCAGTTGGTGGCAGTGGGGTGGTGAGGGAGTGGGGGGTTTGGGGGGTTGGGAGTTGGGGGGTTGGGGGGATATATGCCTAGTTTAGCCCACTCCCCATACTCTGTGCTTCAAGTGGTTCTGGGGAATCTCTGATCTAAGCTCTGTGCACTCAAGTCTCACAGTGGCATCAGGCCCACCTCTTATATGAGCTAGCAGGGAGACTCTGCCCCCACAAGACAATGATTGAATTATCCAACAGACCAGTGAAATGATTATCCAACAACCCTGTGATAGAATTATCCCCCAATCTGCCCGGCTGATGTGCCGGGCTCCTACCTGTGCTTTAGATGGTCCTGGGAAATCCCTGATCTAAACTCTGTGCACTCTGATAT
The DNA here is from genome assembly GCA_009823505.1 of Rhizomys pruinosus. Classification (NCBI taxonomy): domain Eukaryota; kingdom Metazoa; phylum Chordata; class Mammalia; order Rodentia; family Spalacidae; genus Rhizomys; species Rhizomys pruinosus. The sequence continues at coordinate 1,779,560 of VZQC01006311.1, read as the reverse complement.
TCTATTTTCTACTTCATCCATTCTATTATTAAGTTTCTTCCATCCTTTCCAAGTTGTTTGTGGAATTTTGCATTTCTTTTTTTCATTTCAATTTGAATTTTCTTCAATGTTTCTATATCTTTTATAATTTCATTCAGAAATTTATCCTTGTCCTTTTTCAGTTTATCTCTGTCTTCTTTTAGATCCTGGACTTCTTTGTTTATAAGTTGCTTAAATTCCCTCAATGCCTTAATTTCTCTAATCATATTAATAATTGTTCTTTTGAGATCTGTATCCAGAGTTATACCCAAGGGGTCTTCACTAGAGGGTACTTGAATAGGGAGGGGTATTAGTGTTTGGTGGAGATCCACCTGAGTCTTTCGTTGAGCTTTAGGCATTTCGGTAGCTTCTGTTGGGAGTGGTTCTAATGTGAAGCTTAGCTATTTATTGAGCTGACACTGATGGTTATATTCTTCAGGTGTTTGTTGACTTCTTAATTGATGTACAGGTCTGGATACTTTAGACTCCAAAATCTCAGCTCTATCCTAACACTGTACAGACCAACACTCCTCACCCAACCAGCAAACTGTTGGCCTAATGGACTAAGGTCACAACACTTCTGCTGCAATGCAGCCAGAGTCCCCTGCATCTAAGTGGGGTGAGATGTACTCACAGAACCACTGTACACCACCCTTAATCTACCAGCTGATCTTCCAAGGCCAGGTGCCAAGCTCTGTCCCTGGGTTCAGTAGGAGAAAGGTTCAGCCAACACGGGGCTTTCCCTGTTGTCTCCTGATGCCCCCGGTGATGTCTATAGCACTAAATTGTAGTTCCTAAGGATCCAAATGCCCTCGGACCACCTCCATCTCTTCCCAACCCTCTCAGGGGTCCCGAAGACCCCCTCCTCAACTTTGCCCTTAGCTGCTCAGAATGGACCTGCTGCCTGGGAGCCGCCATCTTGGAAAAAACAGGAAAATAGATCTTTCTTAAGATCTCTGGGCAGACTGATTAGACTCCAGCAGGTAAACTTCACCAAGTGACATCTGGATAGGACTTCATATGTGACAGAATGCATGCAGTCAGTGGGGGTATGTGGGGGCATGGATGGGGGAGGGGGCTATTGTATGACACTTTTAGTAACCCATTTCTGTCCTTTCTCTTAATGTTTAAGCAAGAACAGGTTTGAGCACATGCACGAAGACACTAAGCTCTGTGTTAATGTGTTGATAGCTTTGCCCTGACTTACAAAAATAGGCTTTGCTAGACATCTGGGGCTATCCAGGGACAGAGAGGAAAATCTCATGTTGAGTGTGGCTCAGAAGGTTCAGGTTTTTCCATGCTGAGTAGTAGAATGAGATGAGAGAGAGAGAGAGAGAGAGAGAGAGAGAGAGAGAGAGATGAAAATATTCAATTCTATCTGAAGTCCTCTGAAGTGCAGTTGTGACCCCTGTAATGATGGCACAGTGAGGCTGAGGCGGGAGGGCTGCAGATTTCAGGCCATCCTGGTCTAGATAGCAAGACCCGGTCTCTAAGTGAATTAATTGATTTAAAAAATGAGTAGACCTAAAACTTATTTCTTATTCTCAGACCCAAGAAGAGGGGAAATCTGTAGGAATTTAGTTTTGCAACACATCTTTCTCAAGACTGAACTCCATTCTCAATTCAAGATTCATGTCACTGGGGTGAAAACAGTTTCTCTGGGCTTCCCAGGGACTTGTTTATCTGGTCCACATGATAGAAGTTCTGCCCAGGAGGTAAATTTCTGCAGCCATTTCTGTTCAAGGTATGCAGAAAAATCTGGACTGCTATCTCATCAGATTGCTGTTCAAATCTCTCCCAATTCAAACAACTTGCTAATAAGAACTCAATCCACTGTGCCTCAGTCTTGTGTGGGCAGCAGGGGACTTGGGTGCCTTACTCTTAAGTTTAGACATTTTCCCCCTTAAGCAAACCCATTTTCATATGGCTAACCAATTAGTACACCCAGGTAAATTTTTTCAGTTCATTTTAAAGGATAAGTTACCACAGAATCCCTCTATAAGAGATGGAGTATACTGCAATGCCATACCGTCCCCAGTGGAGTCTGCGTGACTTGCTCACCAGATGGAGGTGCAGGCTTCAAGGAAATTTGCCTCCTGGGGCAGAGTGTGCTCCTAGCCCTTTTTTAGGTCTTGGTTGTACTTTGCTGATTATTATCATGTGCTCTGGTATCGCAGTCCTTGGACATGGTCTCTCCAAGTCCTTTACAGTTCCAGGAAATCCGAGTTGTAAATTGGACATGGATGAGTTTCCAGGGAAGGTGCCTCCCACAAACTTTCCACCTGTCCTCCAAGCTTTGATTAAAGTACCAGAAAAATCCTACAAGAATATAAACCCATGGGACCAACTGCAGCAGCAGCAAAAGTCATTTGTACCTTATAATGCAAATAAAGTTGAGGAGTTTCTTAAATTAGCAAATAAAATGGTCCCCGGGAAAATCCAGCCCACAATTATGACTAAGAACTGTCCAGCTTTCATTATAGGAAATAGACTTTAGATGCCCCTTAAATTACAGGGAACTAACTGAAATTGATACCATCTATTTCTAGGCAGACTTTAGAATATTGGTTAGTATGGTATTATGAAGACCATGATGTATGGCAGAAAGGAAACGGTTAACCATCCAGGAGCAACTCTCTAGTTGAACAGGTCTGGTTTCCATAGCTACTCCCTCCCACCTTGAGTTATTAGTTTCCAGAGCTACCTAATGTCAGGGTAAATTTTCCTAGCCCTGTAGGAGTGCTTCTCACCCCCTAAAGAGCCCATTACTCTCCAAGGTGCTCTGTGTTGTTAAACACAATCATTGTTTCAAACAAAGGAGGAAATGTTAGGACCAGGTTAAAAAAAATTAATCAAAAGAAAAGAACTCTTATAAGTTAAAAAGAAACTGTACTCATATCTAAAGATTATCACAAGACAAAAAGCTAGCCAAGAAGGTACGTTGCAAAACTTGGTAACCACAGTCTCGCATCAGGGCACAAAAGCGACATAAATCTTTGATTTCCTATGAATAGTTCTATCACTTTCAAAATGATTGATTTCAAGAGTTCTGTATAATCTTGCTAATCGCATAAACAATGTAATCCTCTTGCCAACTTTTTCTGTATAAAACTAATGCTTATGAAAAAGTAAAGCGCACTCAGACTCAAGCCTTTTGGTGTTTGTGTGTCATTTCTCACCGAATCCCTGCCCACCTACTCTTCTCCCTGTTCCCGTCAGACTGATTGTTCCCGGGTTCCGCTGGTCCATCGCACTGCAATGAGATCAGTGTTCCTGCATTTTCTTCTCATCGGCTTTGTCAGCTGACAAGGCCATGCACATGTCTGTGCAGACCGTTTGTTTTCTCAATATGAAGACAGACCAGTAGAGACATCCAGACCTTTGCCTGTTTCAGGAAGCTCTTACAGCAGAAACAATTAATGACTGTCACCAGCCGATAGTTTTTATAAGTGACACACACTGTGGTGCTTATTGGCTCATGACATTGATACACCAAATTAAACAGCAGGACCGCTGTTCTCTGGAGTTTAGTGCACAGAAATTCTAGTTTCCCATGACTTGGCCAATAGGGGGCTTCCTGTCCTGTCAAGGAATGGAATCTTCTCCGTTTCCTCACTGTGGGCCCCATGCAAGGCGTTTACTCATCATCGTTCCTCGACTGGCTTCAGTTTCCCCAGATTTTGATTTGGCCCTGTTCTCTGGTACAAGGACACCTGCTGACAGGAAAAGGGGTTCCACAAGGCTTCACTTGAAAGGAGGGAGCAAGAGCTTTTGTCTGACCAAAAGCTGCTCAGAAATGCCACCTGTATGGGAGATAAGCACTCTCTGTCTCGGGCGTTGGAAGCATCTCCCTGCACATGAGGGTAGGACTGTCGTCTTCCAAAGCATTCCAGCTGCAGGAGAGCAGGCAAGAAGTTCTATGGGGGCTAAAAATGGGGAGTGGTTGCCCCCAAAGCAGCCAAAACAGGAAGGACCAAAGCATTATTCATCCATGTGGTCTCCTCCAAACAGAGACTGCAAGGTTTCTGTCTCAGGTGGAGAACTAATTTTTATCTATTTCAGTAATAATTCCTCTATTTCCTTTGGGTAAAGTATACTTTTTGAAAAATATGTACTTTTTATTTTAGGTGTATGAGTGTGTCACCTGCATGTATGTAAGTGCACCTCCCTCAGAGGTCAGAAGAAGGGGTTGGATGCCCTGAACTGGAGTTACAGGTGGTTGTTAGCCACCATGTGGGTGCTGGGAATTGAACCTGGGTCCTCTGCAAGAGCAGCCAGTGCTCTAACCACTGAGCCATCTCTCCAGCCCAGTATACTTTTTAAAGAGTCTGTCTTTGGCTTGTTTTTCTTTGGCATACTTTTTGTATGTTGTGCATGATACATGCACATGAGTGTGTGGTACCTGTGCATGCAGAGCTCAGAGCATGACCTCAGGTGAGCCCCTGCATGGCTTTCTGACTTACTGCCTCTAGACAGAGTCTCTCACAGACAGGAAGCCCAACATTTAGGCTAGGCTGGCTGGCCAGAGAGAGCCCAGGATCTGCCTGTCTCTGCTGCCAATTGCGGAGGTCACAGACACATGTAGAGGTGCCCAGCTCCTCACATGGGTACTGGGAATTCAAATTCAGGTCCTTGTATGCCCAGCACTGAGCCATCTCACCAGCCATGCCCCTTGGCACAGTTTTATGCATCAGCTTCTTTTTAATTATTTTTCATATGTATATACACCATAGGGTTAAAGGAGATTGGGGGTGAGAGATTTAAGTCACTAGCTCTGTGTTGGTCTGACAAAGACCACCTTCCCTTCCTCTTTCCCCACTCTGCCAGCAGAGGTCTCTCTCAGCTAAAACACTGCTTCTGAAACTTCTCACCCCCGCTCTCCTGTGATTTCCCTGTGTTCTGAGATGTCAACCTGGGTCACCTCAAGGGACACCTGCCCTCCCGGAGCTGTCCTCACGGGATCCATAGTTTACCTGGGGCCCAATGTTCTAATCACAGGGATGGAAGGTTCTGGATGGTCTGAACTTGGGGGATCTGCTGTGCTGGGAGCTCTGGAATGCTAGGGGGATCCAGTGTGCTGGGGGCTCAGTGTTCTGGGAGATCCAATGTGCTGGGGGCTCAGGGTGCCTGGGACCCAATGTTCTGGGAGATCCGGTGTGCTGGGGGCTCGGGTGTGCTGGGGACCCAGTGTTCTGGGAGATCCAGCATGCTGGGGACTCAGTGTTCTGTGAGATCCAATGTGCTGGGGACCCAGTGTTCTGGGAGATCCAGTGTGCCAGGGGACCCAGTGTGCTGGGGACTCACAGTGTTCTGGGAGATCGGATGTGTTGGGGACCCATTGTGCTGGGAAGTCTGGAGGGCAGGGACTGGTCAATCCCAAGAGGCAGGGCTGGCTCTGCACTCCACTCCCAGCTTTGTTTGGACTTCAGGCTGGACACCTGGGCCTCTTCACCTGTAGGTGTGGTCATGTTCCCTTCCAAGTGTCACTGAAGATGTGTTATCTGCCCTCACTGCTGATTTTCGTGTTTGAGTGGAGAGCAGGAAAAAACAATCCTCCCGTCCGATTCAACGGGGAAATTCTCTTCAGGATGAGTCAACATGGTACCCAGTGGCCTAGACACGAGACCTGTCTTGTGGAAAATTTATATTAAATCTGCATGGACATTTTCTTAGGGCTCTTTAGAGAAGAGGACCAATGGGCTATATGTATTGGGATGTGGGATTCTGATAAGGAATGATCTCAAGAAGTTAGGAAGGCTGACAGGACTCAGGATGGCTGGGTGGTGGAGAAGCTGGAGATGAACTCACAGAGAAAGTCTCATTCTGACTTGAAAGTCAGAAGGCTCGGGACCTAGCTAGCACTGAGGGCTCAGTTCAAGTGTGAAGGCAGGCACTCAGCTTGGGGTTTAAAGGCAGCAAGCAGGAGGTGATTATCTGCTGCTGGGGTTAGCTTTCTGTTCTGTTTAGGCCACGAGACTTCTAGACATCCTCTTCCTCCGCACACGGCTGCTCTGTTTGTATTCTCTGTCTCTTTTAAGGTGCTTTAAAGTTGTCTCAGTTCTCAGGGCCCACTGCACTCCTATGCGGCTGCTGCTCTGTGATGGTCCCCATCCCCCCATACTCGACGGCATCTAAATGGTTCTCCTGTGCGGCTTACATCTAAGAAGACTGGGGCTGGCCACTGGAGAGATCCTCAGCAGGAGCTGTGCCTTCTGCACGTGTTCTTACACCGTGCAGTGTGACAAGGACAACGCCTGCACTTCCTGCAGCATGGCAACACTTAGCTATTCTTTGAAAACTAGTAGTCTTTAGAAAGCGGTTCTTTTTTTTTTTTTTTTTTCTGGAGAATTTGGCTGTGTTTTAGCAGTGATGGCATCGGGTGGAGTCTTTGTCCATCTTCCAAGCAGTTCATCAGTCGGTGGTTAGAGTGATGGACAGACCCAAAGAAATGAAGCCTCTGGCTGACGGTGAACTACTGATAGAGGACACCTAGTGGTGGTTTGTGGAATTTCACCTACGCTGAAAAATTAACAGCCAGAACAAGGCAAACAAGTAAACCACACCTGATATTGAGTGCAAGCAGCAGCCAGGGCAGGCTAACTGCTCTGACGAACATCCCTAAAGCTTTAATGATTTCATATGATGGTTTATTTTGCACCTTCAAAAACGGACAGTTGCTCAAGTTGGTGACACTCTGTATAATGACACAAAAGGAAATGTGGTCATAGAGAAGAAAGTGGGCACTCATTAGCCTTGTGGAGGAAGAACCCACATCAAAAGGACATATATTAAAACAAACTAAAGCAAGCAAACAAAATACAGCATAGTATTTTGAAATGTATAAAAAACAGCTATATAAAATTGCCAATGCTTAGCAAAAAAACATTTAAAATGCATTTAAATACATTTACACTAAAATATATGTGGTTCAGTATAAAAACTATGCCTCAGTTAAAAGAAAAGATTAAAAATCACCTGATCCATAAATATGTAAAAAAATGAACAAGGAGGGGCTGGGTAGCTGGCTCATCAGTTAAGAGCACTGAATGCTCTTGCAGAGGACCTGGGTTTGATTCCCATCACACACATGATGGCTAAGAACTGTGCTTAACTCCAGTATCAGGGTGATCTGACACCCTCTTCTGAGGGAGTCTGGGGACTGCACAACACGAGTGCACTCAGATACATGCAGGCGATACACTTATGTAACTGAAATAATAAATAAAATATATTTTTTAAAAAGAACAAGGAAGATTGGGACATACTAAAATCCATAATGTCTCAATAATTAACGGTGTTTTAACTGAAGGAACAATAATTTAGAAAAAGATTTGTATAGGTTAGTAAATAGATAAGTGGGATAAAAAATAAATACCCAACTCAGCAAATTGTATTTAGAAATTTAACAAAAAACAGAGGAAGCTTGTGGGCTATTTGAAAATATATTTATTCTGTTTGAAGAAAGGAAAGAGAGAGAAAAATTTATATTAAATCTGCACAGACATTTTCTTAGGGCTCTTTAGAGAAGAGGACCAATGGGCTATATGTATAGGGATGTGGGGTTCTGATAAGGAATGATCTCAAGAAGTTAGGAAGGCTGACAGGACTCAGGATGGCCGGGTGGTGGGGAAGCTGGAGATGAACTCACAGAGAAAGTCTCATTCTGACTTGAAGGTCAGAAGGCTCAGGTCCCAGCTAGCGCTGAGGGCTCAGTTCAAGTGTGAAGGCAGGCAATCAGCTTGGGGTTTAAAGGCAGCAGGAGGTGGTCATCTGCTGCTGGGGTTAGCTTTCTGTTCTGTTTAGGCTTTTGGTTTAGTGCATATGTTCCATCCACATTGTTAGAAATGTTAGTGTTTTAACTCTCTTCCAGCTGAGAGCTCTCTCTTAGGTTTTGGCACCAAAATGTTGAGAAAAAGGAGTTCTGAGCAGAGAACTCTCTCCTGGGTAAATGTTAGGATTAAGAGTCGAAAGAGTCATAGGTAGGAAAGAAAAAGCAACCAACCTTAGACAGTCCACTCGGATCTTGATTAGCCAGTGAGGGGATGATAGGGTCTCTGAAGGTCTTGTTTTCAAAGCAGGGCCTGTTTGCAGACATTTATGTGGGGGTCCCAGACAGACTTGTTTGCAAAGCAAGAATTGCTTTATGGTTTGGGGGTAATGGAGGTTTCTCTTCACACACAGGAGGGAACAATCTGTTTTAATTATTTGCCATTTAAATTGAAAGTTTATGTAAAACACCTCCATCTATGGACCCAGAAATATGTTTGGCCAAATTTCCAGGCATCTCAAAGAACATTCAGAAGTCAAATTCACCCTACAGGTATAATAGAAGGGTGACATTTTCTATATTCTTTCCCAAAACCACAGTTGTCCTAAAGGGTCATGCTATTAATATAATACTAAGTATGTATCGAGTTAACTAGCCACAATGAGGACCTAAAACACAGATAAAATTTGAGCCCATTAGAGAAAAAATTAGGTATGTGCCCATTTTTCAAAGGCACTAATGGTTGACAGGCAGTAAGAGCTCTCATAGGGAAGAAACGAGGCGGTAGGAGGTGTCTCCTTTCTATTAGTGGCTGGTGACAGAGAGGCCAGGATCTCAGTACATACATCAAAAGAGCAAGTAGTCTTCCGCTGTGGATGTGGAAGGTGCTCCCACTCAGTACATAGAAGACTTAGAGAACAGAGAAATTCTGTCCTCGTTTTAAAAACACAGCTTTGGATTCTGCAAGAAGTTACTCCTCTATGATTGACAATGGTTATTGAATTCCATCAGATACTTCAGTGAGAAGCAGCAGAGATCACTCAACGTCCATAGAAAGGGTGGAATGGTGGCACAGGGCCCAAATCATGAGCTTCAGCTCATGGTTCATAAGCTCTGAGTCCTATTTTGAAGAAATACTTTCATGAGTGTCCCAACTGGTATCACTTTGTGTGTGTATTTGTGTGTTCATGTGTGCATGTCACAGGGTGAGAGCTGAGGCCCAGTCACCCTGGAGTCTGAGTTCTCCCCAGAGACAAAGAATTAAATACCTAGGAATGAATGCAGAATTTTAAAAAAGTGTGAAAGTAGGCATTTATTGAGCAGAGAGTAAAGAGTCAGAGTTGGACACAGTTGGGAACAGGCTTAGAAAGAGGTGCAGGTAGAAGAGGGATGAAACTAACCTTGATAATCCAAAATTGGCCACTGATTTATTAGTCAAGAGGGAAGGAAGCTGACTGGAGGGGTCAGCCTGGCAGACATCCTGTCAGATGGGCTCTCCAGGACTGGTAGACCAGCAGGTAAATTTTGAGCTGTTTTTTTTATAGGGTCCCCAGGCCTTTCCTTTGATCCCATCTTCCACACTTTCCCTTTGGCCTAGATGACCCTGGCCAGGAGAGAGATAAGTAAAACTGATGTCCTTGTTGGACAGATGGGCTTGAAGGAATGCCATTTAAAATACGGCAGAAGGCATGATGGAAATGCTATTGTCAGAGTAAATTTGAAGTGACTCTGGAAGATGCAGGGAAGGCCCCGGAGGGAAAGTGGAGGAAGCACAGCTGGACCAACAGCTTAGAGCCTGGTCTTGAAGAGCCCAATACATAATCCTAAAATAAGCACAATTCTGGAAATGCACACAAATATATTGTATCAAACTTGGGTGTGCATCAGTTGCTAATTACATATGATTAAATGCTAGGTGAGTATATGAGACCTCACCAGCTCTATAGTGCCAAAATCAAAGGACTGAACCAGAGGGACCTTATTTGGACACAAAACACAACCTGACATTTTAATTTTTGTAATAAATAGATTCAAAGCATTTGAATGTATTACTTATCATCACTAGAACTTTAATTCCAGCCCTTCCTCATCCAAGTATTTCTCTACCTCTCTGGGATGAAGCAGAGGTGGAAGGGCTCTGTGACCACCACACATGCCCCTGTTTTTCTTGCTGTGTTGCTGCAACATCGGCAAATAATTCTTTTGTTTTTGAGAGTGTCTGGCTTCGCTCACCACACCTGGCTCCTGCTTTACAATGATGACACCCAGACCCAGAGCCAACCCCCACCTTGATTTATGCTCTGATGACCCTTTTGTCCTGGGTAATTTAGACAGAGAAATACTTAATTTAATTTTGTTGTCATCCAGATGCACCATTGTTCTGAGAACTCCATCTTTCTCTTTGGGGATAATCCTTTTTAGGTCTATACTAGTTTTCAGTTCAAATTCAGCAGCCATAACTGTCCTGCATATTTTTCTCAGTTTTTTTTCCATTTTTTAGCTATAAGTGATAATCCATGAGTACAAATCTAGACCCGTGTTCCCGCTCATTCCCCCACCCCACCAGAGCTCATGCATTCTGCCAAACATGCTTTTTATCTCTTAGTCTTTCTCAATATTTTCCATGGGGAAGTTGACTGTTTTGAGCAGAAGTTCACTGTTTCAGTCAGTTCTTTGATGCAGTCTTTTCTGTTGTTGTTGTTGTTTCCAAAATGCATTATGCCCAACTGCTTTGTACAAAAGCTCAGGGGGCCCTACACAAGAAATACTTACAACTGGGTAATTGGCACTAGCATCCACAGATGAGGGATACCATTCGTCGTTTGTTTTTCTGGGACTGTGTTACTTCACTCAGCATGATGTCCTCTAGCTCCAGCCATTTTCCTGCAAAGCTCATGATGTCGTCTTTCTTTACTGCTGCATAGAACTCCATTGTGTAGATGTACCACATTTTCTCTATCCACTCGTCAGTTGAGGGGCATTTAGGTTGGTTCCAGCTCCTTGCTATTGTGAAGAGAGCTGCAATAAACATGGCCGTGCATGTATCTCTGTGGTGGCGTAAGTCTTGAGGGTACATGCCCAGGAGTGGTATGGCTGGGTCGGGTGGCAAGTTCATTCCAAGTCTTCCAAGGGTTCTCCACACTGCTTTCCATAGTGGCTGTACGAGTTTACATTCCCACCAGCAGTGGATGAGTGTTCCCCTTTCCCCACAACCTCTCCAGCACTTGGTATCATTTGTTTTCTTGATCCTAGCCAGTCTTATTGGAGTAAGATGATATCTTAAAGTGGTTTTCATTTGCATTTCCTTAATGATTAGTGATGTTGAACAGTTCTTGAGGTGTTTCTCAGACATCTCTAATTCCTCCTCTGTGAAGTCTCTGTTCAGTTCTTTGCTCCATCTATTGAGTGGGTCATTTGTTTTCTTAAACAATATTTGGGGTGGGGGTGGAGGAGAAGGGAAAGGGAAATATGCCTGAACTGAATTGGAAAATGATGTATGAAATGCACAAAGCATCAATAAAAAAATGTTAAAACAAACAAACAAACAAACAAACAAAAAAAAAAAACAAATTCAGCAGCCATGGTGCTTGTCCACAGAAGCAACAACAGTTGTCCAGAAACAGCCAGTCATTCAGCACCAAACCTGCTACTCCCTGGCCCCAGCTAGGGTGGAGGAAGGTGCTTCATCTTCTTTGCAGATGGAGCTCATGTAGATGAATCTGTGTAGACCTTCCCCTAAAATGTTGCTTCTTATTTGAATTCCAGAAAGATACAGATATCAGGAAGAAAAGTGAAGTAAGGAGGTTTGTGAACCATATCAGGTCCAGGCTATGTTAAGTAGGGATGTCTGTCCCCTTGTGTAGTATATCATGAAATAACTACCTGTCGTGCAACTCTATTCCTGGGGAGACATGAACAAACCTCTGCTCATCCCAGATAGAGAATCAGTGATGGACCAGAGTAAGGACAGCACCAGAGTGTCCATCTTGGTGACTAGTGATTTTTAATGGGTCGCTTACAGGAGTGTGGATGAAGAATTGTTTACAGGAGCAGAAATCACTCTAAGACAATCAGATCACCAAAGTGCAGCCCAGCATGGGCAGCAGCTCATGAAAGCAGTAGGCTGGGAACAGCTCGGCAGGGAGGACAAGCTGGCCTGGGCCTCTTGCAGGCAGCTTGGCTGACCTCCACTTCTTTCAGGTAGCACAACTGCTTTCTGCTTCTTCCAGGAAGTCCAGCTGACCTGAAAGGGTCTCTCAGCAGGGCTTAGGGCTTAGATAACAACAGGGAGGAAGGGACCTAGGAACTCTCCTTAGGTTCAGAGACTTCCTGAAGCCTTTGGGTTGTTTACCTCCTTTTAGAGTATTCTGTTGATTTTACCTCCCTTTCAGCATTCTATGCCTTAAGCTCCCTGGGACCCCCCAAGCCTGAAGGTCTTCTCTCCAAGAAAATTGCTACACAACACCATCTCAGTCCATCTATAGGCCGATGCTTTGATTTTTGTCAGAGCTGTTGTTTGTGTGTGTCATGTATGTAAATGATGCATTTAGGAATATGGGATCCAAGTGTGGGAAAAGCACACAAGGGTCCTGAGCAGGAAGGACAGACAGTGTGGAAAGGGAGATGAAGGACATCAGAGGGGAATGGAACTTTGTACTAAACGTTTTTACATGACCTTAGAATTTCCAGGACCTTAATATCCTTCTGTTTGTGATCATTTATAGCTCATCTCATTTTATATTGACAGTATAATTTTATTCTCTTTGCAACATTGGCTGAGAAAAGGTAAAAAAATGATATTGAAATGATAAAGATTTGTTCCATAATGTTTATAAAAAAGATTTATTTTATTTAAGTATTCGGGCTGGAGAGACTGCTCAGTAGTTAAAAGCACACTCTGCTCTTGCAGAGGACCAGGGTTTGATTCCCAGAACCCACATGATGGCTAACAACCCCCTTAACTCTAGTTCCAGAGGATCTGACCCCCTCCTCTGACTTCTGTGGACATTGCACAACATGGGTGCACTTACATACATGCAGGCAATACACTCATACACATAAAATAAAAATAATAAATAAAATATTTTAAGTGTGTGTGTGTGTGTGTGTGTGTGTGTGTGTCTGTGTTTAGATGTGTGTGCAGGTGCCCATGGAGGCCAGAAGATGTTTTAGCCCCAGAGCTGAAAGTTCAGACAGTTGTGAGATGCCTGATGTGGATGTTGGAAATGAGACATGGAGCCTCTGGAAGAGTAGTAACTGCTAAGCTTCTTCATAAGGTTTTGATGGTGTAGGCCAAACATTAAAACACTTCCAGGACTTGAGATCAGGGATTTCCCAAGACCACTTGAAGCACAGGCACCAGGGTGCAGGCTGAACAGGAAGGACCCCCCCCACCCCCCACCAACTGGGATTGCCGAAAGAATGTCCAAGTGAATTCTTTGGAGAAACTTCAGAACAGAAAGGGAAGAATGAGTTAGACTTCCAATAGAAAGCCTAAAACTTAGAAAAGTCAACACTCCATAAGCAAGGAGAAAAGAAGAAAAACAAATCAAACAAACAATGAAGGCATCTGAAGGAGGCAAGCAAAACAAGACTTCAACACAGTGAAGAGGCATTTGGGATTTACATTGGAATATAGGCAAAGAGAAACCCACATGCCAGGGACACAAAGAAGAGACAACATGGGAAAGGTGCAAGATAATTTCACACCAAGCTCTACCAACCTTGTGGAAGACTCCTACAGTGGGATCCCCCTGGGGATGGCCCAGGACACAGATATTAGAAGTACAATTATAAACATACTCGAAGAAATAAAAAACTATAAAGAGCAAGTCAGAGAACTAAAAAAAGATAGCTGTAGAAGTAGAAACTTAGACCAAAAATGCAAATGGATAATTAGGTGAAAGGAAGCAACACACATCTTTCAGTTATAACCTTAAATATTAATGGACTAAACTCCCCAATCAAAAGATAGAGATTGGGAGACTGGATTAGGAAACAGAACCCATCTATATGCTGTCTACAAGAAATGCATCTTACCTTCAAGGATATAGGCACCACCTTAAAGTGAAAGGATGGAAAAAAATATTCCAAGCAAATGGTACCAAAAAGAAAGCAAGTGTTGCTATTTTAATATCAGACAAAATAGACTTCAAAGTAAAAGAAATCAGAAGATGCACCAAACTCTAATGCACCAAACTTTATAAAGACAATTCTCCAGGACCACAAGGCACAGATTAACCCCAGTACACTCATAGTAGGGGACTTCAATACCCCACTGAGCCCTTTGGACAGGTCAGCCAGACAAAGAATAAACAGAGAGACAGCTGAACTGAATGATACAATACACCAAACAGACCTCACAGACATCTCCTGAATATTCCACCCTAATGTCAGAGAATGCACTTTCTACTTAGCACCCCATGGAACATTCTCCAAAATTGACCACATACTGGGACACAGAAGAAACCTCCACAAATACAAAAAGATTGAAATAATTTGATGCATTCTGTCAAACCACAACGCAATAAAGCTCACTATCAACACCAGGATAAGCCCTACTATCTACAAGAACACATGGAGACTAAACAACACACTCCTGAATAATGAATGGGTCAAGGAAGAGATAAAGAAAGAAATAAAAGCGTTCCTGGACCTGAATGACTATGATAATACAACACAACAAAACCTATGGGATACTTTAAAAGCAGTCCTAAAGAGGGAAGTTTACAACTCTGGGTGCCTACATTAGAAAAACAGAAAGAGCACAAGTGAACGATTTAACACTGCAGCTAAAAGCACTTGAGAGACAACAACAGATGAACCCTAAATGCAACAGACAGGAAGAAATAACAAAAACCAGAGCAAAAATCAATGAAATAGAAGCAAAGAAAACAATACAATGAAAAATAAATGACTCCAAAAGTTGGTTCTTTGAGAGAATAAACAAGATAGAAGACCTCTAGCCCAGTTAACCAAAAGAAAGAAAGAACAACTCCAAATCAATACAATCCATGATGAAAGAGGAAATATCACAACAGACAATGAAAAGATCCAGAAAGTCATATGGGAATACTTCAAAAACCTTTACTAAGGTTAAAAACCTAGAAGAAATGGATGAATATCTGAAATCCTGGGAATCACCAAAGCTCAACCAAGAAGAGATCGACAGCTTAAACAGACCCATAATATATGAAGAAATTGAAGATGTAATAAGAAACCTCCCAACTAAAAAAAAGCCCAGTTCCAGATGGTTTCACAGCAGAATTCTATAAAACAATCCAAAAAGACTTACAACCATTATTACTCAAATTGTTTAGAAGGATACAAACAGACGGCATTCTCCCAAATTCCTTCTATGAAGCCAGCATCACTCTATTACCAAAACCAGGCAAAGATACAACCAAAAAGGAGAACTACAGATCCATCTCATTAATGAACACAGATGCCAAAGTTCTAAACAGGATACTGGCAAATCACATACAGACCCACATCAAGAAGATCATCCATCATGACCAAGTTGGATTCATACCAGAGATGCAGAGATGGTTCAACATATGAAAATCAATAAATATCATAAAACATATAAATGGACTGAAAGACAAAAACCACACCATCATTTCAATTGATGTGGAAAAAGCCCTTGACAAAATCCAGCATCCCTTCATGCTTAAAGTCCTAGAGGGAATTGGATTGGAGGGATCATTCCTCAATGTAATCAAAGCCACAGGAAACCCACAGCCAATATCATTCTAAATGGGGAAACAACAGAAACATTCCCTTTAAAGGTAGGAACTTGGCAAGGCTGCCCCCTGTCACCACTCCTCTTCAATACAGTGCTTGAAACACTTGCTAGGGCAATAAGGCAAGAAAAGGGAATTAAAGGAGTACTAATTGGAAAAGAGGAAGTCAAGCTATCCCTTTTTGGGCTTGTCCCCTTAAGGGATGCTAAAAACTCCACCAGAAAAACTCTTAAAAACCATTAACAGCTTCAGTAAAGTGGCAGGATACAAAGTTAACCTAGAAAAATCAGTAGCCTTTCTTTACACCAACAACAAGCAACTGAAGAAGGAATTCAAGGAGACCTTCCCACTCACAATAGCCTCAAAAACAATACAATACCTAGGAACAAACCTAATCAAAGACACCAAAGATCTCTACAACAAAAATTTTAAACCCTTGAAAAAGGAAATTGAAGAAGACATCAGAAGATGGAAAAACCTCCCATGCTCATGGATTGGGAAAATTAATATAGTAAAAATGTCCATTCTGGCCAGCCTGGTCTACAGAGTGAGTTCCAGGACAGCTGGAGCTACAGGGAGACCCTGTCTCGAAAAGACCAAAAAAATGTCCATTCTACCCAAACTCTTGTATAGATTCAATGCAATCCCAATTAAAATCCCCAAGAGTTTCTTCACAGGCTTGGAAAAAAATGTCCTTAATTTCATTTGGAAAAACAAAAGACCCTGAATAGCCAAAATGACCCAGTCTGAAAAGAGCAATACAGGGGGATCTCTATACCAGACTTCAGACTATACTACAGGGCTATAGTCATAAAAACAGCTTAGTACTGGTACAAAAACAGACCTGTTGACCAAGGGAAGAAAACTGAAGATCTAAACTTCAGCACATACAATTTCAACCACCTCATATTTGACAAGGGGGCCAAGAAGACACGATGGAGGAAAGACAGCATCTTCAGCAAGTGGTGTTGGCAAAACTGGATCACCACTTGTAGAAGAATGAAATTAAACCCCTACCTCTCGCCCTGTACAAAAGTCAACTCCAGATGGATCAAAGACCTCAACGTGAAACCTCAAACTCTGAAGGTGATAGAAGAAAAAGTTGGCAGCAGACTACAAGACACAGGTGTAGAAAAAGACTTCCTAAATCAGACAGCAGCTGCACAAGAATTAAGGTTGACAATTGACAAATGGGACCTCATTCAACTCAAAAGCTTCTGTATATCAAAAGAAACAAGGAAGTGAATGGAAAACTCACAGAATGGGAGGAAACCTTCACCACAGATACATCTGACAAAGCATTGATTTCCAGAATATATAAACTACTCAAAAAACAAAGAAGAAAACAAATGACCCAGTCAATAGATGGAGCAAAGAGCTGAACAGAGACTTCCCAAGTGAGGAATTAGAGATGGCTGAGAAACATCTTAAGAAGTGTTCAAGGTCGCTAATAATTAAGGAAATGCAAATTAAAACCACTTTAAGATATCATCTTACTCCAATAAGACTGGCTAAGATCAAGAAAACAAACGACACCAAGTGCTGGTTGTGGGGAACGGGGAACACTCATCCATTGCTGGTGTGAATGTAAACTCGTACAGCCACTATGTAAAGCAGTGTGGAGAACCCTTGGAAGACTTGGAATGAACTTGCCACCCGACCCAGCCATACCACTCCTGGGTATGTACCCACAAGACTCATCTTACCTCAGAGATACATGCACAGCCATGTTTATTTCATCTCTCTTCACAATAGCAAAGAGCTGGAACCAACCCAAGTGCCCCTCAACTGATGAGTGGATAGAGAAAATGTGGTACATGTACACAATGGAGTTCTATGCAGCAGTAAACAAAGATGACATCATGAGCTTGGCCGGGCATGGTGGCGCACGCCTTTAATCCTAGCACTTGGGAGGCAGAGGCAGGCGGATCTCTGTGAGTTCAAGGCCAGCCTGGTCTACAGAGCAAGTTCCAGGATAGCTGGGACTAAAGGGAGACCCTGTCTCAAAAAGACTAAAAAACAAACAAAGCCAAATTCTGTGCTAAAGAGCCTCTGGAAGGCTTTAAAGCCTGAGGAGCAATTCACAATAGCCATACAGAGGCTAAAAACTGTCCCAGGGGTGGATAATGATGCCGCCCCCCCCCCAATTAAAAAGGGTAATTTTCTCTCCTGAGAAAAATTATGCCAGGGGTGGAGGCAGTTTGCAAAGCTGGGACCTCTCCGAGAGGCCAGGTGGGGTCAATGGAAAGATAAGAGGTGTGGCTACAGACAGGAGTCAGGCCCAGGGAGGGATCAACAGGGGCAGCAGGAGTCAAAACAGGATTCTATTTCTCCTGGCCCCTGTGAAGGGTCAGGCAGCTAGAGCCAGGCCAAACAAGTTTATCAAGTGTAAAGAAATGCAGGGAGGCTCCGTG
Source organism: Rhizomys pruinosus (assembly GCA_009823505.1). Lineage (NCBI taxonomy): Eukaryota > Metazoa > Chordata > Mammalia > Rodentia > Spalacidae > Rhizomys > Rhizomys pruinosus. The sequence goes on along the minus strand of VZQC01006311.1, from coordinate 1,761,618 downwards.
TAAAAACCCAGGATACCAAATGGGCTCAAGGAGATGATTACAGACACCAAAGAACTAACTAAATTAATGTCTCTTATCCATGCTCTGTACCCAACATGGATCTATGGAGAAAGCAGTTGGTACAAATGCATAAAATCTTCCCATGCCGTGTCAGACCTTGTGTTTGATTTAATATATAATGTTAATATCTGAGTGTTTTACAGATGTGAAACCCATTGGAGAGGTATCAAGTACACCTAAAGAAACAAAGATGAAAAGTCAATTCACAAAGGGGTACCAGGGCCAGATACAGCTGTGGAGTTCTTGGAAGCTTCATGGTTGGGTGAGGCATAAGTGATACCCACAAGGATGTTTTAAAAGGGTCTATAACATCCTGTGCTGTAGATGCCAAAGTGTAAACAGGTATCTTAAAAATAAAAAATAGAAATTCCCCGAAATTACACAATCATTAAATGAAAATCCAGTACCAGGGATGGGTTGCACCCCATGAGCTGCTGGCCAGGGAGGCCCCGGAGACCCCCCAAACAATAAAAGCTATTGCCACTAATGTTGGTTGCACACCAGAAGTAGCCAGTAAGACCTTATTGTTGAAGTTGCTGCCTGATGTGAGCACAGGAGAAAGTGATCCAGCTGGGATCAAGCCAAGAACTCCCTGCCACTGGACAGCTGGCTCCATAGTGCCAGTGGGTACTATGCAGATCACTAGGGGTAATAACGGTGGGCACTGCACTGTCACATGCCAGCCCAGGTGTTCCTGCTGGTGCAGTAGCAGCTCGTCTAGAATGTGAACAACCAGAAGATTTCCTGAGCCTTGCGAGTTTCAAGAGCTCTCTGAGTCTATTAACCTTCAGGAAGGAACGTTTCAATGTGAGAAAACGTTTGGTCACTACCAAAAGATATTTCTTTTGAAACACTAAAAGAGAGGAAATGGCAGGCAGACGACATCACGCAGCCAGAGGAGATCTGCATCTGCCCTTTCAGCTCTGTTAGGCAAATACATCGCCATGAAGAAAGTCTTGTAAGAAGACTTTTAAAATAGTTTTGTGTTCTCAAGCCTGATTCCAACATAAAATTGCTCAGATTTGAGGCCCTCCTGGAATGTGGCAAGTGTCATTGCCTCAGCCCTTCAACCCTTCCAGATAGCTCTTGAGAAGCAGCTGGACTCGTCCTCACCACATAAAAGCATTTGTCATTCTTCCGTCCATCTGTGGCAGGGCGCAGTGGTTGCGGCTACCTTGACAATTAAGCCTGCTTGGAGTGTCCTAATTGAGGCTTCAAATTATACCATCTGTTCTTCATCATCTCAAATTGCGGTTGTTTTCCTGAAAGGCCAAAGATGCCCAATTCATCCTGAAACTGAAAATCAATATGTCTCTAACCTCATGTGGCCTGGAGTTTAGGAATAATATCCATGGCTTCATTCAGAAACGTTCCACCTTGCTTTAATTCTTGGAAAAATGGAGATCATTCTACACACTCTTTTCCAGATGGTTCTCTCTTTAGCCAGCACCCAGGAGTGAGCTAGAAGCCCACATGTTGGGACGGTGCTGGATACCTCAGCATGTCATCCAATCGCATGTCCGATGTTCCTGTCAGGTGCCACTATAGACAGCCCTGGGCTCATAGGGTTGAGTGACGGCAGGAAGTCTCTGGTGGCACAGTCTGGGATTTTTTTTTTTTTTGCATTATATTTTTATTGAATTTTTTGTTTGTGTTATGCATAATTTTCCAGTCAGTCTTAATCCCAATTATACCAGCTTCTCCCTTGCCCACCTCCCACAATCACCCCTCCCCCTGGTGTCACATCTCTGTCATTCCTGCTAGAGTCCACTGTGCCAAATTACTCTCCCTGTCCACTCCCCACTGCCAGCTCTTCACCTGAGCTCTAGTTAGCCTATCTGGAATCTCTTTTCTAAAGAAGGCCAGGTCTTACTCACCTTACCACCATCTACTGCCAATATTTCCTCACCCGTGATTGGGCACTGCTACCAATTTCTACAGTTCTGTGCTGGGTTTTTGTCCAGCTGAGCTTCCACAGGTTTTTTGCACGTTGATACCAATGTTGTAGGTTCATATGAACCAGGTCCCAGGAGCTTGTGGTATTCATACCTATTTGGTCTTGCATCACCTCCCTGGCTCTTAAAATCTTTCTGCCCCCTGTTCAGCAATGTTATCTGAGCCCTGAGTGGGCAAATCTGAATATAGGCAGCCTGTCCATGGAGCCACACTCTGTAGACTCCTAATCCTCATGGTTTGGCCAGTGGCCCTTTTGGATTTCTGGTCTCCTGGCGCACGGAGAAGCTTCTTTAACAAGAGTTAAGATGTGGTTAATGCTTTCTTGGGTCTCCGTTCTATTGTGTCACCTGGGCATGGGCCATTTACACCATGCCTGTTTGTGTCCAGTTGTGGGATTCTGTACTATTCACATCTGGAGCAAAAGAAGCTTCTTTTCTGAGTGGTGTCTGGGATATTTGTCTATAAATAGAAGGATCCTTCTTTTGTGATTAGTAAAATGTTACCTTAGCCTAGGGACATGTCTACCTTGTGGCGTTGTCTAAGATCTGTGACCTCTCCAGATGTGTGCATTTGGCTATTAACAGTGCCACACATGAGTTTCCTTCCACTGAGTGGGCTTTAGGTCCACTTGTTTAGCCTTTCATTTCCCCCAAGATAAAGGTGTTGCTATTGTACTGATGCCGTAGTCATTGAAGTGGATATTTGGTCTTGAGACTGATGTTGGACCAGCTATTGATGATCTCCCTTAGTAACTTGCATATGCTCCCCACAGCTGTGAGAGCTACCCTTTGGGGGAGGTGGTTCTGGGTCAGATCTAGCTCCATACCCCTGCTGAGGTATGTTCTGTCTTCAGCAATGGGGTCTCACCTTCAGGTCCTGGGAGGCCTTCAAGGACTATGGCAGTAGCCTGTGTAATTTGGGGGAGTTTCTTGGACTACCCTGACAAACGACTCAAAGGAAGTTTTCTCCTGTCTGATATTGTTTTTGGATATGCAGTCTTCATCTTTGCATATACACTCATGGAGATGTATTACATGTACAATTTATCAATAGATTATTAATTAGACTAATATGATTCACTCAGTTTTTTTTAACCCTAGCGTTATTTATCTCTGCTCTCTCCCTTTTCCTGTCTACTTTCCCCCCATGTCTTCTCCATTTAAAGAATCCCCATTTCTTCCTTGATACTGGCCATCTCCTGTGGCCCCCCCTTCTCTTGTGTTCCACCTCCCTTATCATCCCCTTTCCTTCTTTTTTTATTTCAGGATTCACATTTTTCCCTTTTAATTTTATATGAACCTAAAATAGGCATACATACCCTCTACCCATATACCAAGATTACAAAGTCTGAAAAGTGGTAGGTTAATTCTAGAGCCCATTATGGGATTCACATTATAAGAGCACAGTTGCTTTCAGATAAAGAGGAATATAACATTAACATTGCTCAGTTTGCCTTATAACTAGCTACTTGGTGCTAGCATCCACAAATGAGAGATACCATTCGTCATTTGTTTTTTTCTGGGACCATGTTACTTCACTTAGCATGATGGCTTTGAGTTCCATCCATTTACCTGCAAAGTTCATAATGTTGTCTTTCTTTATCACTGCATAGAACTCCATTGGCTAGTTGTACCACATTTTCTCTATCCAAACGTTGGTTGAGGGGCATTTGAGTTGGTTCCAGCTCTGCTATTGTGAAGAGAGCTGCAATAAACATGGATGTGCATATATCTCTGTGGTAGGATGAGTCTTGTGGGTATATTACCAGGAGTGATATGGCTGGGTCAGGTGGTAGGCTCATTTTGAGTTTTTTAAGGATCCTCCACACTGCTTTCCATAGTGGTTGTACAAGTTTACATTCCCACCAGCAATGGATGAGTGTTCCCCTTTCCCCATAATCTCTCCAGCATTTGATGTCATTTTTTTTATCTTAGCCAGTTTTATTGAAATTAGATGTTATCTTTTTTCTTTTTTTGTTCACTTTAATTTTATATTATTCCAAAATATGCATATATACACTCCACACATAAATCAAAATTATAAATTCTAAAAATAAACAATAGGTTAATTCCTAAACACATTTAGAGATTCACATTTTAACAGCAAAGTTGCATGCAGGTAAAAAGAATATGAATAGAATATGAATACATATCTTCCATTCATATATGGTAATTACAGTCTGTGAATACAAGTGGTAGGACAATTCTAGAGCCGATTAAGAGATTCACATTGGAATAGCACCATTGCTTTCAGATTCAATGAAATATAATAATAAATACCTTAAATGGTTTTAATTTGCATTTCCTTAATTATTAGTGATGTTGAACACTTTTTGAGATGTTTCTCAGCCATCCTTATTTCCTCACTTGTGAAGTCTCTATTCAGCTCTTTACTATCTTTTGAGTGAGTCATTTGTTTTCTTACTGTTTGTTTTTTGAGTAGTTTATATATTCTGGAAATTAATGCTCTGTCAGATGTATCATTGCTGAAGGATTCCTCCCACTCTGTGGGTTTTCTCTTCACTTACTTGATTGTTTCTTTCACTGTACAGAAGCTTTTGAGTTTAATGAGGTCCCACTTGTCAATTGTCGATCTTATTTCCTGCCCAGCTGCTGTCTGATTTATAAAGTCTTCCCCTTTGCCTGTGTCTTGTAGGTTGCTGGCAATGTTTTCTTCAATCACCTTCAGAGTTTTGGGTTTCATGTTGAGATCTTTGATCCACTTGGAGTTGATTTTTGCACAGAGTGAGAGGTAAGGGTTTAGCTTTATTCTTCTGCAAGTGGTGATCCAGTTTTGTCAACAACATTTGCTGAAGATACTGTCTTTCCTCCATTGAGTCTTTTTGGTCCCTTTGTTAAATAAGAAGTGGCTGAAATTGTGTGTGCTCAAGTTTGGATCTTCAATTTTGTTCCATTGGCCTACAGGTCTGTTTTTGTACCAGTACCAGGCTGTTTTTATGACTATAGCCCTGTAATATAGTTTGAGGTATAGTGTTTCCTGTATTGTTCTTATTGCTCAGGGTTTCTTTGGTTATTTTGCTCTTTTGTTTTTCCATATGAATTTAAGGATTTTTTTTCCAAGTCTGTGAAGAAACTCATGAGTATTTCAATTGGGATTGCATTGAATCTGTATATTAATTTTGGTAGAATGTACATTTTTACTATATTAATTTTTCGAATCCATGAGCATGGGATGTTTTTCCATCTTCTGATGTCTTCTTCACTCTCCTTTTTCAGGGGTTTAAAATTTTTGTTGTAGAGATCTTTGGTGTCTTTCGTTAGGTTTGTTCCTAGGTATTTTATTTTTTTTGAGGCTACTGTGAGTGGGAAGGTCTCCTTGTATTCCTTCTTCAGTTGCTCGTTGTTGGTATAAAGAAAGGCTACTGATTTTTCTAGGTTAATTTTGTATCCCACCACTTTACTGAAACTCTTAATCATTTCTAGGAGTTTTCTGGTGGAGTTTTTAGCATTCTTTAGGTAAACTATTATATTGTCTGCAAAAAGGGATAGCTTCACTTCCTCTTTTCCAATTAGTACTCCTTTAATTTCCCTTTCTTGCCTTATTGCCTAGCAAGCATTTTAAGCTTGCTTAAATTGATAATTCATATTGAAGAGGAGTGGTGTTAGGGGGCAGCCTTGTAGTGTTCCTGCCTTTAAGGGGAATGCTTCTAAGTTTTCTCCATTTAGGATGATGTTGGCTGTGGGTTTCCTGTATATGGCTTTGATTACATTGAGGAATGATCCTCCCAGTCCAATTCCCTATAGGACTTTAAGCATGAAGGGATGCTGGATTTTGTCAAAGGCTTTTTATGCATCAATTGAGATGATCATGTGGTTTTTGTCTTTCAGTCCATTTATGTGTTTTAGGATATTTATTGATTTACATATGTTGAACCATCCCTGCATCTCTGGTATGAATCAAACTTGGTCATGATGGATGATCTTCTTGATGTGGGTCTGTATGTGGTTTGTATTTTGTTGAGAATTTTTGCATCTGTGTTCATTAATGAGATGGGTCTATAGTTTTCTTTTTTGGTTGTATCTTTGCCTGTTTTTGGTAATAGGGTGATGCTGGCTTCATAGAAGGAATTTGGGAGAATTCCCTCTGTTCATATCCTTCTGAAAAGTTTGAGTAGTAATTGTTGTTAAGACCTCTTTAAATGTTTTATAGAATTCTGCTGTGAAACCATCTGGGCTTGATCTTTTTTGTACTTGGGTTTTTTTTTAATTACATTTTCAATTTCCTCAAATATTATGGGTCTGTTTAAGCTGTCAATCTCTTCTTGGTTAAGTGTTGTTGATTTCCAGGATTTCAGATATCTATCCATTTCTTTTAGGTTCTCAAATTTAGTAGAGTATAGGTTTTTGAAGTGTTCTCGTATGATTGTCTGGATCTTTTCTCTGTCGTGATGTTTCCTTTTTCATCATGAATTCTATTGATTTGGAGTTGGTCTTTCTTCCTTTTGGCTAACTGGGCTAGAGGTCTGTGTATCTTGTTTATCCTTTCAAAGAACGGACTTTTGGATTCGTTGATTGTATTGTTTTCTTTGTTTCTATTTCATTGATTTCTGCTCTGATTTTTGTTATTTCTTCCTGTCTGTTGGGTTTAGGGTTCATTTGTTGTTGTCTCTCAAGTGTTTTTAGCTGCAGTGTTAGATCATTTGTTTGTGCTTTTTTTTTTTTTTTTTTTTTTTTTTTTTTTTTTTTTTTTTATTTTTTTTTTTTTTTGTTTTAATGTAGGCACCCAGACCTATAAACTTCTCTTTTAGGACTGCTTTTAAAGTATCCCATAGGTTTTGTTTGTTGTATTGTAATTTTTGTTTAGTTCCAGGAATGCTTTTTATTTCTTTCTTTATTATTTCTTTTCTGGCCCATTCATTATTCAGGAGTGTGTTGTTTAGTCTCCATGTGTTCTTGTAGATAGTAGGGCTTATCCTGGTGTTGATATTGAGCTTTAATGCACTGTGGTCTGATAAAATGCAAGACATTAGTTCAACCTTTTTGTAATTGTTGAGGTATTTTCTGTGTCCCAGTATGTGGTCAGTTTTGGAGTATGTTCCATAGGGTGCTGAGCAGAAAGTCTATTCTCTGGTGTTTGGGTGGAATATTTGGTAGATGTCTGAGAGGTCCATTTGTTGTATCATATTTTTCAGTTGCAGATGTCTCTCTGTTTATTCTTTGTCTGGTTGACCTGTCCAAAGGGGTCAGTGGGGTATTAAAGTCTCCCAGTATTAGTGTGCTGGGATTAATCTGTGCCTTGAGATCCTGCAGAATTGTGTTTATAAAGTTTGCTGTGCCAGAGTTTGGAGTGTACATATTCATGATTGTGAAATCTTCATGGTTAATTGTTCCTTTTATAAAGATGTAATGGCTCTCTTTGTCTTTTCTGATTAGTTTTACTTTGAGGTGTATTTTTTCTGATATTAGAATAGCAACTCCTGTTTGCTTTTTGGTACCATTTTCTTGGAATATTTTTTTCCATCCTTTCACCTTAAGTTGGTGCCTATTCTTGAGGGTAAGATGGGTTCTGTTTCCTAATCCATTCTCCCAGTCTTTGTCTTTTGATTGTGAAGTTTAGACCATTCATATTTAAGATTACTATTGAGAGATGTGTGTTGCCTCCTTTCACCTTATTTTCTGTTTGCATTATTGGTCTAGGTTTGTATTTCCGCAGTTATACTGTTATTAATTACTCTCTCTAGCTGTTTGGGGATAGTTGCTCCTTTCCTCTGACCTTTGAATTGCTTCAGGTATTTTCTGAAGAGTTGGTTTTCTGGACATGTATTCTTTCATCTTGTTTATGTAATGAAAGATTTTTTCTTTCTTCTTGAATTATTATCGAAATTTTTTCTGGGTATTGTAATCTGGGTTGGCATCTATACTCATTTAGTACTGGAAATATGTTTTCCATGTTCTTTTGGCTTTCATCATTTGCACTGAAAATCAGCTGTACTTCTGATGGGTTTCCCCTTATATGTAACTTGGGTTTTCTTGTGCCTTCAGTATTTTGTCTTTGTTTTGGGCATCTAGCATTTTAACTATGATATGGTGTGGGGAACTTCTTTTCTGATCTTGTCTATTTGGTGTTCTATGTGCTTATTGTATTTGTATGGGTTTATTGTTTTTCAGTTTGGGAAAACTTTCTTCTATTATTCTGTTGAAAATCTGATCAATACTGTTTTCCATGGATTCTTCTCCTTCCTCTATCCTTATGATGTAGAGGTTTGGTCTTTTTATAGTGTCCCACATTCCCTGATTGTTCGACTCTTGTGGTTTTTTTTTTAATTTTTCATACTCTTTTCTTGAGCCTTGTAGTTCTTCCATATTATCTTCCAGTGTTGACATTCTATTTTCTGCCTCATCCAATATGTTACTGAGGCTTTTTTCCCATCCTTTCCTGCTGATTGGATGAGGGTTTGATTTCCTTTTTCATTTCATCCTGTGATTTCTTTAGAATGTCCAGTTCCTTCTGGAGCTTGTCATTCTCTCCTCCTAGATCCTTGATTCTCTGGTCAGTTTCCTATTTCATTTCAGCATGGGATCTTTTCAGTGTTTCCACTTCCTTCTGGAGCTTGTCATTCTCTCTCTCTAATTCTTTCCAGAGTTTGTCATTCTGTCCTTTTAGTTCCTTGATTTGTTCTTTGTATTCTTTGATTTTTTGAGTATGTCTATGATTGTTCTTTTAAGATCTGTGTCCTGGGTTACCTCCAGGGAGATCTCATTGTTGGAGTCTTCTATAGGATTGATAAGTTTGATGGGGATTTATTATTTGCTTTTCCCATGTTGTTGTTTTTTTTCCTTGTGCTTTGGGCATGTGGATTTGTTTTGTTGTAATCTTGTGTGAAATTCAATTATTTCTTCACTGGTTTGAAGGCTTAATTTACTTATTTTTTTTCAGGTTCCTTCATTGTTTTCTTGTTTACTGGCTGGCCTAGGTTTCAGTTTTCTTCTTTGATTGTGTATTGGAAGGTCCAGCTACCACTTCTTTTCTGGTCTGAAGCTTCTCCAGAGATCTGAACAGATGACAAATCAGGTTGGCTGGCTGCTGAGAGTGCCCACTCGCTTGCTCCAGATGCTTTCTGCTGGCCTGTTCCTTTAGGTTGGCTGTGGAATTGCAGGTTTGCTGTCTGTTCTGTTACCTTGTGCTGCTGGAGTCACTACTGCTGCTCCCATTGGGATGTCCACACCACAAATCACCAGGGGGTGGGGGGAGGGAAGGGATGACATGGCTACCTTGGTCTGCACAGGTAACTCCTGGGTCCCAGGGGCCTTCACCTGGCCCTAGCTGCCTGCATCTCACCCCAGGGTCGGTTTGCTGGGACTCTCACTCAGCCTTCTCTGGAAGTGGGGGTGGGGCCTCCATCTCACCTCTGGTAGCTGGGACTTTTCCTGTGTCACTCTGGGTCACTGGGTCCTTCACCCAGCCCTTGCTAGAAGTGGGGGCAGGGCCTCCCAGTATGGCATGATTTTTCACTGCAGATTTCAGTGTTGAGTTCATTGAAGATTTGTATTTCTTGTGTGTGTCTGAAGGTTGGACACAGCACCTGATGCCCAGCACATCTGTAAATTCAAGGGACTAAAATGGCTGAACTTTGTTACTTCACATGATGTTGGAACTGTGCAATTTGCAAGACTCTGTCAGGAAGGTGGGACACTGTATGACACACAGTTGTCACCGTGTATCTTAGGTGTGTATGGATGACCTTTCCACTCCACAAAATATTTCAGATTTGTAATCTCCACTAGTGTTTTAAAGACATACGTGAAATGATGTTGTAAGACCCAAGGCAACTAAAATCAATCAAATAACCAATAACTAAGAAATCCATTTCCACTGCTCATATTAACAGGAAATTTGGAGTAGGACAAATTCCAAGATGGATGATGCAGTGGCCCAACTATCTCAAGTCCCCCCTTCTCCCTCTATTTTTCTCTCTCCGCTTCCCCCCCATCTTGTCCCTTTGGGTCTACAGGCATGAATCCCAGATGGTGATAACAGTTCCAAACAACACAAACTGTGGGAAGATCCAGTTTGAATTAGGAGCTAGTTCTCAGCATCCCTCAGGGAACAACGTGGAAGTCCTGGGATTCCTCTAACCCCACCCCAAGAGGGAGCAACTGGTGGCCCAGGCACATGACACTAGGCGGGGCAGCAGCATACAGGGCTGTGAGACTGGGGTCTGTGATTGGCTCTGAGAGATGATGTCATTTTACTTATAAAAGTGGCTCACAGAGCCGGGCGTGGTGGCGCACGCCTTTAATCCTAGCACTTGGGAGGCAGAGGCAGGTGGATCTTTGTGAGTTCAAGGCCAGCCTGGTCTACAGAGTGAGTTCCAGGCCAGCTGGGGCTACAGGGAGACCCTGTCTCAAAAAAAAAGACCAAAAAAAAAAAAAAAAGTGGCTCACAGCATGCAATAAATCAAATTCTCCATTACTGTCATCGCAAATTCCTGGATCCATTATTTGCATGTATACGGGCTGAAGCAGGCCTGGGTTTTGAGTGTCAGTGGTTGCTAGTGGGTTAGATGGGGATCTGTTAGATTGCTGACCTGGTAAGTTAGTGTGGGATTGGATGGAGACTCATCAGGTCCCAACCTGTGGAGTGGATTGTGAGTAGGCGTAGGCTGAAGATCGGCCATCAGCCATCAGCCTGAAATTCCTGTCCAGAGAACAGCAGTTTTGGGGCAGGTGGGAAAGCACAGCCAGACAGGAAGCATTCTGCTTCCCAGGCTAAGGACCTGGGTTGGAAGCACCTCTCAGGTTGGGTTATGAAAGAGTCCGTCCATGTACCAAGCATCCCTACTTCTACAGCTCTAGACTGAGGGATTGTGCCCCAGTCCTCCAGCTCTGAGAGCAAATGAATCTTTCTAGACCACAGTACAAATGTTGGTATTGCCAGGTATGGTGGGACACATCTGTAATCTCAGCACTCTAGAGGCTGACACAGGAGTACTAGGAGTTCAAGACCAGCCTTGGCTACATAGTGGGCCAGCCTGGGATACATAAGACGTCATCTCCAAAAGCAATAGCAATAGCAACAATGATAATAAGACTTAATTTTAAGTAGACAGTGAAGGTCTTCTCAAGGATACACAGCCCAGGCAAGTGCATTGTGGGTGTGAAGGAGCATGGCCCCGTTTTTCATCAGAGGGGTTTGCCTTCTTACTCAGTTGTGGTTGAGAACTGAGTCTCAGTCTAATCTGCATGAAGCCATCATAAATTTGTATTTAAATATATTTGTCTTAAGTGTGACATTCAGAAGGGAATGGGAGTGATAATGTCACACAAACCCTGGTGCCACAATTCGATTCCTGCAGCTTACTCCTCAAAGACCCTTTTTGCTCTTTGGAGGGACCTGAGGCTATCATAAGGACAACAGCCTTGCGGGGCAGGTCTAAACACTGACATGCCAAACGGTGGACTAGAACGGGCAGGTAATCCAGAAATAATCTCACACTTGGGTGCTACACTGATCTGCCTCTAGTTCATGGATTCATTCTTCTCATTGATCTGATCTGCTGCTGAACCTCTGTCGAATGCTTCAATATAGTCACAGTATTCTTTAGTGCCATGATAGGGTGTTTAAGAACATTTTCTATCTCAGGGCTGGAGAAATGGCTCAGCAGTTTAGAGCACTGGCTGTTCTTGCAGAGGACCCAGGTTTGATTCCTAGCACCCACGTGGTAGCTAACGACCATCTATAATTCCAGTTCCAGAGGATCTGACATCCTCTTCTGACCTCTAGGGCACTGCATGACACAGGTCCACTTACACACATGCAGGCAGTACACTCATACACATAAAATAAAAATAATAAAATACATTTGAAAAAAGAATATTTTCTATCTCTTTGTTGAAATTCTTAATGTATTTTTTCCCTGAGCTTGGCGAGCCTCTTAGTGACCACTTTTTTGAATTCCATGCCGGGTAACTCACTTATCTCTGTCTCACCAGGGTTGATTTCTGATTGTCTATTCTCCCATTTGCAGAATACTGCCCTGCTTCTTCATGTTGTGTTAATAGAATGGCCTCCTGGAGAAGACGTCACCCACCTGCACAGTGAGGTTGTGGTGTCAATACATTTGGTCTTCCCACAGTTACCTGATTTTATGCATTCCTAGGGTGTGTCAGTTCTATTAGGAGGAAGCCAGCTTTCTTGAGGCGATGACTGGAGAGGACAAGGTGCTCTCTGTGTGTTGCAGCCTCCTTCTGTTCTCAAGGCAGAGAGCAGGTGTTTATCTACCTCCCACTCTGTCCACATTAAGCATGGAATAGTATCTGTGCCAAGTCTGTCCTCATTCCCAGCAGACCTTCTGATCGTGCTGAGATCTCAGCAATAAGTGCCCAGCGAGTATCCATCTATATGTTTCAGTGGTTTGAGGAGACTCGAGAATGCAGAACTCAACTCTGAAATAGTTGGCTAAGGGAGTCTTGGACAGGGACTGTGCAAACCATAGCACCTGACTAGAATCGGCAGAACTGGACTAGTTAGTGTGAGAAGAGCTGAGGCTAGGTCTCTTGCTCAGGCTCCCAGCGTCTATTTTCTAACTCCATGATGGGGTCAGTTATAAGCCAGCCTATCAAGCAGCCACCCTAGAATATAAATGGAAACACCTTTTGAGGGAAACTGGGATCTGAGATGTTCGGCCTGTCTCCACGGTGCTTCCTGTGGTCTAAGACTCAGCAAGGTTTATGAATTTATTTAAATAATCTCTTACCGCTAGCTCCAGGAGGACTCACGTCTGGTCTCTTCCATTCCCAGAGCTAGGAGTTTGAGGATACAGAGACTTTCATGGACATTATGAAAGTTGAGAGTTCAACACATGGAGACAGTCTCCCCAGGAAGAACGTGTAGCTCTATATTTATCTCTAGGGTGTGTGGGGCAGAAGCCTCTGAAGTGTTGAGACATCATGACTGTTGCGCTCTAGAGATGGCTCTAGAGCATTTGATTCTGTCATGTGAGCTTCATTGTTAGTACTTTCCACTATAATAACAGAAAACTCAGCCAACAGTGGCTTTGATTCCAAAGAGGGTTTATTTTTATCACACAACAAGAAGAATGTGGCCCCTGGTATTGGATCAGCATCTTGAAAACAGGAGATTTTGCACCTCCGCAATTCTGTTGCTATTTCACAGTACAAGTTCCCATATTTCAGGTCAAGTCCATACTTGAATCATGAAGAGGCAGTTCTGTTATCACTCCTTATATCAGTGAAGCAAAGTTCCCTAGAAGTTTTCTAGCAGATGTCTGCTTCAGTTGCTTTGGGCAGAAGGGTAGGGTATGCTGCTTGTGTGTGGCTTCAAGGGAGGCTAGGTAAGTCAGTTCAAGTGCTTCAACTTCTGTGTCAGTGAGGAGAGGGGACCAAAATTAGCTCCCAGGGCTCTGTGGACGTGACCAGCAACACTATAGTACCTGTTACTGGGTGCTTGGAACCACTTCCTCAATGAAGAATTTCCGTCTTTTTCACAGTGACAAATTTTATTCCAGTGTTTCATAGCTGTGGGAACTTGAAGGTACAAATTAATGGAGTCAGCTTTAGCTGTGCATGTAGTAAGTGACTTTAGAAGCCTAAGAGGGCTAATTCTGTACCAAATTCTTCTCTAATTAATTACAGGTATATGCTTGAACTGCTAGCTTCATTCACTAGCCTTTATTTCAAGTTAAAAGCACAGACATTCTCTGAAGTAAAAGCTGAACTTTGCTTATGTATACCTATGGTAACTATTGGTTGGGTTGGATTTTTGGTTTTCTTTTCTAAGATAAACTAGAGATATGCACAGGCATGTATCAATTCTTCTTGTTCTCCTGGTGAAAACAAGTGACCATTTTGGTAGGGTTGCCCCAGGCTGCATACTATCTGCTCCAGATGCCCTCCCTACCCTGTGAAATTCTGCCCCCATGGGTGCTGTACTCAACCACCCCTTTTTTAGCTCATTTATCTCTAAGTCTCATAGTAGACTTTCTCTGAAAAACCTACCATGTCAAATATTGAGTTATATCCCATTAAATGATAATGCCTTTTATCTTAGAGAATGAGTCAGTCTTTGTGGTACCTGGCATGAAAACTTCCATATTATATATAGGCACTTAAATACTCTATATTTGATTTTAAAATTCTATTTGTAAATATAGAACTGCTTTCTAGAATAGCTGAATATTGGGAGTCACACATTGTGGCTTGAAAAATCTTTGGTCTAAACAGCTTGGGAAAAAACCTCCCATGCCTCCCACCAGCCGAAACCCCACTGAAAAGAATAAGTGAAGGAAGACAGTATTTGCTGGGGCAGAGAACAAGAATTCTGAGCATTTCCCATAGATATCTCTGGTGGCCACTAGTTTACTTCAGTGCCTTCTCTGTTTGGATGAGCCGTTGTTCATTTTGGTTACTTGCAATGGCTGGTGTTTGTCCCTTTTGTTGTAGCAACCATTCCGTTTGGTGATAGCCACCAGCTGAGCTCGGCTCTTCTTTCTTGGCAAAGAAAGCAGATGACTATGAAATCGTGGCTCCCTCTACAGAATATTAATAATATGTCATATTTTTTCCTGGTAGGTCATTTGCTCCAGGCAATGAGATTCACAGAGTTGCCTCCTCTTCACCAAAAATTAACTCAAAACAGATCCACAATAAATAGCAGAATTAGTCTTTTGAAAGCTGAGAGGAGACCATTGATCAGAGAAAAAGGTTATTCAGTGGCTGTGGGTAGCAGAAGACACATTTCTCTTGAGTTCTTTAGTGATCCAAAAATATTCTCAGAGTACGAAACAGAGACCATTGTGATGGAATCATTATGGACAAAAGTCACTAGGAAGAAATCAAATTTTAAAGTTAATATGAAAGGTCTCATAAAAATTAATATAAATGTGATTTTCAATTTTATTCATATATTTATTTGTTTATTTGTGAGACAGGATCCTCTATAGCCTAGGCTGCCCTGGAATTCACTATGTATCCCAGGTTGATCTAAAACTCATGGCAGGGCTGGCAAGATGGCTCAGTGGGTAAAGGTCCTTGTCACCAGGCCTGGCGACTTGAGTTCAATTCCCAAGACTCACATGGTGGAAGGAAAGAACTGGCTCCTCTGACCTCCACTTGCACAAGGCATGGACACCCCCATGCAATGAACACATGGCACTTCATTGTTTGTTTGATTGATTTGCTTTTCTCCTTTTCTCTTTTCTTATTGAGTGTTGACTTGTCTAAGTTTTAGACTTTCTATTGGAAGTCTAACTCACTCTTCCCTTTCTGTTCTGAAGGTTCTCCAAAGAATCCACCTGGACACTCCTGTGCTTCAGGTGGTCCCAGGAAATCCCCAATCCATGTTTAACTTATTTAAGGTTATTAAAAATCATTACACGATAAATATGTCAAAAAAGCAAAGTGTAGAATTACTATCACTGACATCACTGTAAATGAATAAAGTGGTCTATTTTCTGTTTGGTCCAGGCTGACTGTCTGGTTCAAGGCCACTGTGAGGTGGAAGGAGAGTCTCTTCAGCATGGTCTCTTACAGAATGATGAGCCCCAGGCTTTGATGGCCAATGGTAGATAAAGGATGTACATACAGAGCCTGGAGTGATTTGTGACCAGGCACTTCTGAAGCAACTCCTGGCTCAGAAGAACCTTTGTGGTGCAGAATGGGTGGCAGCATGGGGACAGGAAGGTCCGCCATTCTCAGTGAAGGTGGGAAACAGGACCACTCCTAAAGATGGAAAGAGAGTCATGAATTCCTTCATAGGCATCTGGCTAGCAGTGACTAATGTCTTGTGGTTCTTTCTAGGATAATAAAATATAATAATGTCTATGGAGTTTGGCTGCAAAACAATCTCAGGCTATTTCAGGAGCACAACCATGAACTCTTGTACAGATTTAATGCAATCCCAATTAAAATCCCTAAGAGTTTCTTCACAGGCTTGGAAAAAAAGTCCTTAATTTCATTTGGAAAAACAAAAGACCCTGAATAGCCAAAACAACCCTGAGTGAAAAGAGCAATACAGGGGGGATCTCTACACCAGACTTCAAACTATACTACAGTCATAAAAACAGCCTGGTACTGGCACAAAAACAGACCTGTTGACCAAGGGAACAAAACTGAAGATCCAAACTTGAGCACATACAATTTCAGCAATCTCATATTTGACAAGGGTCCAAGAAGACACAATGGAGGAAAGACAGCATCTTCAGCAAGTGGTGTTGGCAAAACTGGATCACCACTTGTAGAAGAATGAAATTAAACCCCTACCTCTCACCCTGTACAAAAGTCAACTCCAGATGGATCAAAGACCTCAACGTGAAACCCCAAACTCTGAGGCGATAGAAGACAAAGTTGGCAGCAGACTACAAGACACAGGCGTAGGAAAATACTTCCTAAGTCAGACAGCAGCTGCACAAGAATGAAGGTTGACAATTGACAAATGGGACCTCATTAAACTCAAAAGCTTCTGTACATCAAAAGAAACAATCAAGGAAGTGAAGAGAAATCCCACAGAGTGGGAGGAAACCTTCACCGCAGATACATCTGACAAAGCATTGATTTCCAGAATATATAAACTACTCAAAGACAAAGAAGAAAGAAAACAAATGACCCACTCAATAGATGGAGCAAAGAACTGAACAGAGACTTCACAAGTGAGGAATTAGAGATGGCTGAGAAACACCTTAAGAAGTGTTCAAGGTTGCTAATAATTAAGGAAATGCAAATTAAAACCACTTTAAGATATCATCTTACTCCAATAAGACTGGCTAGGATCAAGAAAACAAATGACACCAAGTGCTGGAGAGGTTGTGGGGAAAGGGGAACACTCATCCACTGCTGGTGGGAATGTAAACTCGTACAGCCACTATGGAAAGCAGTGTGGAGAACCCTTGGAAGACTTGGAATGAACTTGCCACCTGACCCAGCCATACCACTCCTGGGCATGTACCCATAAGTGTCATCTTACTGCAGAGATACATGAACAGCCATGTTTATTGCAGCTCTCTTCACAATAGCAAGGAGCTGGAACCAACCCAAATGCCCCTCAACTGACGAGTGGATAGAGAAAATGTGGTACATCTACACAATGGAGTTCTATGCAGCGGTAAAGAAAGATGACCTCATGGGCTTTGCAGGTAAATGGCTGGAGCTAGAAGATATCATGCTGAGTGAAGTAACACAGTCCCAGAAAAACAAACAACAAATGGTATCCCTCATCTGTAGATGTTAGCCCCAATTACCTAATTGTATGGCAAACTGAGCAACGTCAGTGTGATCTGAAAACAACTGTGCTCTTTATTGTGAATCTCTTAAAAATAATAAACAAAAAAATAAAAAATAAAAATATAAAAAAGAAGTTAAACACTATAGTTACTGATAAGACTGTAAAAGCTGTAAAGAAGAAACCTGGAAAAAGGATACAACTTTACAAGAATTCAAAATGAAACTGAAGGCTGGCAATTTATATTATATCTATGTATATATATTTAGATTGTATCTATGTATGTGTATTTCATTCATAAATTGCAACAATATTGAATTGCATTAATTGCTTTATTCTTTTTTAACTTTTAAAATATTTTATTTATTATTTTATTTTATGTTTATGAATATATGTGCATGTATGTAGGTAGGTGTACCCATGTCACACAATGCTCACAGAGGTTAGAAGAGGGTGCCCAATCCTCTGGACCTGGGGTTATGGAGAGTTTTATTTTTAGCTGCAGTGTGAGTTCTGGGAATTGAACCTGGATCCTCTTCAAGAGCAGTCAGTGTTCTTAACTGCTGAGCCATCACTCCAGCCCTGATTGCTTTATTCTTAATCTGTATTTTGTGGGTTTTTTTCTTCTTATTTTGAGATCGGGTGTCAAAGTGCTATGAGAAGTTTCCTAACTTTTGACCATATTTCACTTCTTTGTATCCTGAAGTTGCTAGACAGGAGGATTAAAATGAGTAAAGTCTTGAGGGAGGCTGCTGACATCTCCTTGGATGGTTCAGTTGATGCTGCTACAGGTTGGAGTTGCTCGAGGAGCAGAGGACTGTTGTGGATCAGCTGAGATGGTGGTTGGTCTGGTTTCACTTTTAAGACAGAGCTGGAATCTCTCAGGATTTTCTCTCAGCCCAAGGGACTTAAACTTTAGGCCAGGGTTTGGGACATAATTGTTGTATGGAAAGTCCAAGCAGCATGGGCAGAGGTTGGATGGGTGATTTGGATACTGGCTCCCTACAAAGCTGCTGTGATTTTTTTTTTCTGTTTTCAGTGTTTGTAAGGTTATGCCACAGCTCAGACCCATGACATAGAACCGGCAAAGAGACAAGTCACTGTGCTCTGTGAGCAGGCCCAGAAGGCACAAGTACGTTCTGTACAGTGGGGTGGATTCGATGCCCCACTTCTCTCCATGACACAATATTGTACTTTATGAATGGCTTCTTAAGGTCACTAACACACTCTCTGACTCTAAATTCTAGATCAGGCAAAATGACACTTCACACCAAAGCTAAACACAGCACAGACATGCTCTGTGGGCTCTGTCTCGTACTAGTGTCCAATGCTGCACGTACAGATGGAAATCATGATGTACCGATGGAAATCGTGACGTGAGGGTTTTTGCCTGCCTCCATCTCACTGCTGGCTGTTGCTTAGGTGACTATCATGAGTCTTGTTTCTTTTAATTTTCTGAACAGGATCTAAAATAGTCCGGGCTAGCCTCAAATTGGCTGTGCAGTCCAGGCTGACCTTGAACTCCTGATCCTCCAGCCTCTGCCCCCTGAGTGCTGGGAGTACAGGCATGTTCTACCATGCCTGGTTCATGCAGGCCTGGGGGATGCAACCCAGGACTTTCTGGCTGCCAAACAACCACTCTACCACTGGGTGACGCACTTGCCTGCCCCATGAGTACAATTTGAATGAGAAGATGGAAACGGGGAGTTTATCCTCTCGTCCCAACATAGCCATGCCTCTTGTCCCAGCACAGCCATCAATACTTAATGAGTTATTAGCCCTCTGTGTTTTAATTTCTTCATCTGTCACATGGGCACCTGCCCTCTTCCTGTTTAACCACAAGGTTCAGATGAGGTTAAAATGAATGTGGTCTGGGAAAGCTAAGTGCTACTTAAGTGTTTAGTGCTATTAATCACTATTTTCCATCATTGAATTTTTCATGTATTGCTATAAGACCCAGTGTCACTTACAGAGCAAGATCATCTTTCTGTTAGTCGAACTGTTTCCTAAACCAAGCCTGTTACTATTACCCTTGGGGTTAATGCAATATTTTTAGAGATGACCCAGTATAAGAATTCATAAACCTCTAGCCCATAAATATTTTCTTTTCCTTTCTTTTAATGTTCAAGAAGCCACGTTGTATTTTGGACAGGCACTCCATGGGGCGAGATTCTTCATTTTAGCAGTTCAGTTTCTCTCCTGGAAACTCTGTGAGGGCATGTGGAATGGGACCCTTAGAACACTTGTTCATGAGGCAGGAACAACGTCAAGTGGAATTTGATTCCTCGGTCAATTTCCTCAGCTGTCTTCCAACCCAATTTAGCCACCGCAAGAATGACCAGGCTCCTCTCAAACTGAAACATGGGCAATTTCAAACTGAAGGCCAGTTCTGGGCCTCTCCATTGACATCCCTCACACCAGAGAAGAGTGGAGAAAGAAAGACAACGTCCCAGTGAGAGAGAAATGGACAGTCCTTAGATATCCAACCAAAGCTTACACACTCCAAGGAAGACGACAGTGTGGTTTCTAGTGCCTAATCTCCAGGGCCTAAGGAAACATGTTATAGGCTTTTTAGTAAACTGTTTGAAGAACAAACAGACATTTTGTCTAAGAAAGTTCATTCTTTTCCAAGAATAAGGTATAATTATAAATTTGAATGTAGAAAATCTGGATTTTGGCTTCCGTTTCTTTTTTTTTTTTAATTTTTTTTTATTAATTTTTTTATTTATTTCTGTATGTGTATGAATGTACTGTCTGCATGCAGGTTTGTGCACTCGTGTCGTGCAATGCCGCGGAGGTCAGAAGCGGGTCTCGGATTCCCCTGGAACTGGAGTTCTCCTGGAATTGGAGTTTCAGACGGTTCTCAGCCGCCATGTGGGTGCTGGGGATCGAACCCGGGTCCTCTGTAAGAGCGGTCGGCGCTCTTAACCGCTAGGCCATCTCTCCAGCCCCGGCTTCCGTTTCTTAAAACCCTATATTACTGAAGTTCTTAATCCTAAAATTTCTCATATGTAAAATAGAAATTAAGTTATTCTGCATCTTAGTGACAAAAAGATTCATCTAGAATGCAAATCTGATCAAGATACTTAGAACTTTGTATCATGCCCACATTTGTTCCCTTAAGTGAGCCACTGTCCAGCTTCTGGCTTTCTGTGAGAAAGAGCTTATTGGGCAAAGAAATCAACTTAAAGTGCACAACCAAATGGTCAGAGAGAACGGGCTGAGAAGAAACACCCTTAGAGTGCCAGATGCCAAGACTGCTTCCCTTGCTGAATCCTAGAAGCCCCGCTCTTGTGGGGGCGAAGCGGGGAGAACTGGGAGTTGTGGACCTGTAGACCGAGCTCATATGTACCTTGCTTAGATCCCTGACTACTTTAAGTGTGGAGTCTGGACCTCAGGGGAAGGAGCTGGGCTGGCACAAGCCCCTCCTTTTAGTGCTTACCAAGCAGGATTTTAGGCTCTCCTGGGATTCCAGGAAGCACTAAATGGCATGGAAACACACACGCACACACACACACACACACGCACGCACGCACGCACGCACACACACACACACACGCACACGCACACACACACACAAAGTACAGATTCCAACTTGGATTTCATATGAAAAGGGTTCAGAGTCACAGTCTAACCATTGCATGTATGCAGGGTGCTGCTGTGGCAGACACAGTTTGAGCATATGCTAACACCTACACACACACCTACACACACACACACACACACACATACACATTCGATTTGTGGTATCATGTCAGTGTTCAATTGCTTTTTGGATTCTGGAGAATTTTAGTTTCAGATAAGGATGCTTGACCTTCAAATAGGAATTTAAATAGCACACCAAACGTGTACAGTGGATATTATTTTTATTCTTATTTTACAGTGAGAAACAGACAGAGAGCTTAAATAATTCACCTAAAGCCATAAAGTCAGGGAGAGGTGAAGTTACAGGTAGGCTATCACCGCTAATCACCAGCACAGAATAATTCTCAAAATTCCTAACTCCATACAAGACTTTAATCTGCTTCCCTGCCTCATGACTTACATAAAGCACTCCGAGCAGCCTGGGCTCCAACTGTGGTGGGTTGAATACTATTCCCTCAAGTTAGCCATCACCACATCTGTATGCCTCTTCATAGCCTTCAAAACTCAGCTGGGGGCTGGGGACGCTGCTCAGCTGCAGAGCGCTGGCCTAGCATGCATGTAGCCTGGGTCCTTTCCCAACACTGCATAGACTAGAGAGGGGGTTCTTGTAATCATAGCACTCAGCAGACAGAAGCAGGATCAGAAGTTCACAGTCCACTTGGTTTCATAGAGAGCTCGAAGCCAGCCTGGGCTAGACATCCTGTCTCTAATAACAACAATAAACCCAGAAAGGCATAAGCGTTTTCATGAACGTTTGCTCGGGTCCTCATTTTCTGAAGATGGAGCACGTCTTGAGCTCTTTGGATGTTCACAAGATTTTAACAGCCCCAGAGCACTGCTGATTTTCTTTCTGTGTATTTGTTTATCTGGTAAATGAACCCATTCCCTCCCTTTCCATCACCCACATGGAGGTATTAACCTTAGGGACAGTAGCACATCTCTCTGTGTTGCCATGTGACACAAGTTCTGGAACTGACAGGCTGTAAAGAAGGGGTATTTCATAGATTCTTGAATGGGACTGCTCGGGTTCAAATCAGGATCATTCCACCTGCTTCCCAAATACAGAGACGTGATCCAGCCTCCGCTTAGCTGCAGTGTGCCCCCGTGTGATGTGCAGATAAAAACTTCATTTGTGCTGCTCTTCTCAGGATAAGGATTACGGAACAAGTGTCACAATGATTGGCACGTAATAAGAATCCAGTAAGGTGTGACATTATTTTGTTACCTTTACTATAGAAGTATATCTAGTGTGTTCCAGATGACTGACATCGTCGAACATTTTTAGGTAGGAATAGCTGTGCATGTATTTGGATGAGTCCTCGGCTGGACAGGTCACATGGATTGATTCATTCAAGAACATAGCACTTCGTTGCACACCTGTAGTGTTCTATCTCTAAGCTCATTTCTTAGGGTTCAGCAGTGACCCACAGAGATAAGGTGCTGCTTCAGTCATTGTAATCTCATCCAGATAAAGCTGGGCAATGTGGTCACAAGACAGCTCGAGCGACATGATAAGGAAGTTAGCAGTGGAGTGGGGCAGAGGAGAGGCCCTTTCTCAGACTTGGGAGGACAAAATACCACCTCACTTAAGCTGGGCAGCACCCAAGGCACAGAGTGTTTAGTGGAGAAGACCAAAGTGAGAGTTTAAGCAGAGTACTCATCCCTGAAGTATTGGAAGCCAGAGACAGGGGGCAGGACCAGACAGAGAGACTGAGAATCTCCTCGTTGGGCCTGTGAGCTGCCTCAGGGAGTCACGGCCTTATCACCCTGGCTGACAACCTGACTTTGAGCCCTGGGACCCACAAGGTGGAAGAGAAAACCAGTCCTCAGACCTCTGCACTCAAAACACACACACACACATACACACACACACACACACACAGGCACACACAAGCACACACAACTGTTTAGAGTCAGGCAGCAGGAAGGAATGAGTTTAGATCACAAAGGGTATTATAAGCACTTTTAGTACTGTGTGCTTTCTTATAAGGGAAATGGTCAGTGGTGAAGTCTTGAATAGCAGAGAAGATAGTCTGACTTGGTATAATGGCGAACTGGCGGCCCTGTGCAGAATGGATAAGGCAAAGATGGACTCTGGTAGAGACACAAATTTGGGGGTGATTGCAGAATTCGGGGATATTAAGAGAACAGACTAAGGAAGTGAAAGCTGGGTGTGGAACTGAGAACTACAGGAGGTGAGCCAGTGGCCTGGGGACGGCCTAACATGAGGGTTAGTGAGGGATGTCTGGGTGATTTGTTACTTTCTGAGACAGTGGACCTAGCTGTGATGACAGAACATGCAACAGGCATGGTGAGAGTGACAAATTTGCTTTGGACATACTTAGTGACATGGTCAGACATGACTCAACAAGACTGGATGCAGAATCACCATGGAAACACACACCTAGGTATGCCTAGGCTTGACTGAGGGAAGACCCACTCTGTGAGCTGTGTCAGCAATACAGTGGGGCCCTGGCCTGCAGGGAAAGGAGAGAGTGAGCTGAGCACCAGTATTCATCTCTCTCTGCTTCCTGACTGTGGACACCTTGCCTTTCCTACCACGATGGACTGCAGCCCCAAACAGCTAAGATAAGCCCTTCCTCCCTTAGATTCCTTTTTGTCAGGTATTTGGCCATAGCAATGAGGAAAGTACTAAATATATACTTTCAGTTGCTTAACCCATTCAAAAAATAGAAAGCAGCTAGTATGCTAACAGGACTTGGCTTTGCCAGCCAATGGCCAAGGGGGTAAATGTCACAACTACCGAGGGCCTTGGCAAGGGTTTCACTGAAGTGATTCTTCTGTGAAAGAAGAGAGGATGTAGGGCCCAAATAAACAGGAAAAATAGAGGGGGCATTGCTCAGAGGTATTCCACAACACCTCAAGTTTAAAGCACTCTGTGAAAAGTGTGGCTACAGAGAATAAGGCTGCACAGTAGAATTGACCAATAGGCAGCATTCCTGGGAACTAATAAATGGCCCTGTTATCCATGGAGCCAATGGAAGGACTCTGTTATCCAGGGAGCCAGAGGAAGGGCTCTGTTATCCATGGAGCCAGAGGAAGGGCTCTGTTATCCAGGGAGCCAGAGGAAGGGCTCTGTTATCCAGGGAGCCAGCCAATGGAAGGGCTCTGTTATCCAGGGAGCCGGAGGAAGGGCTCTGTTATCCAGGGAGCCGGAGGAAGGGCTCTGGTATCCAGGGAGCCGGAGGAAGGGCTCTGTTATCCAGGGAGCCAATGGAAGGGCTCTGTTATCCAGGGAGCCAGAGGAAGGGCTCTGTTATCCAGGGAGCCGGAGGAAGGGCTCTGTTATCCAGGGAGCCGGAGGAAGGGCTCTGTTATCCAGGGAGCCAATGGAAGGGCTCTGGTATCCAGGCAAGCCAATTGGAAGGGCTTGTTCTCCAGGGCGCCGAGGAAGGCTCTGACTTCCAGGGAGCCAGAGGAAGTGAATTCTGTTAGCACCAAGCAGACAGTATCAGTATCCCCTGGGAACGTCTAACATCTCATGCAATTAATTTCCCCTCATGTTTGAGAAACTGCCATTGAAGGTAAAAAAACGGTTGAAACAACAACAAACAACACAACACCACACAACACACACACACACACACGCACACGTATGTGCAGGAGCGGCTCCTAATAAGAAAATATCCTTTCTAAAAAACTATTTTAAAAATCAAATGCTTTATTTTTTTTTTTCAAGTGAATCAAAGTATTACCGCCCACTCCCCACCCCACCGCCCACCCCACGCACCCCCTGTAGAATTTAAGAGGAAGGAAATGCTAAAAGAAATCAGTTGAAAGAGCTGATGTGTTCCAGACAAATACCACTGGAGGCTAGAGGACCCAGCGCGGGCAACGTGTTCTGGGAGCCTGGAAGTTTGGGGTTGGAAGAGACGCTAGATCAAATGGCCCTTGGCTTGGTTTTAAATGAGAAAGCCCCAAAGAGGCCTGCAGACACTGATGATTAGGAAATAAATCAGTTTTTTTCCCCCTCACAAAATAACCTTTTCTCTTTGCATTGAAGGAAATTTTTAAAGTAACTTTTATGAGAATCTTGATGTTCATTATGGAAATAAAAGGAATTAGAATTTTAGCAATAATTTTACTATGAACAGACCTCACCCCCTTAATAGTTACATAAATGTGCTATGTGATTTTAATTTTGAACTTTGGACTAGCAAGGTAACTCTCTGGGATGGCAACCATCTCTAAATGTGGTAGCATTTCTCCGTTAACGCCACTGGGCAGATCAGGAGTGGTGCAGGGAGGACCGACGGTGTGTCCGTTAGCACCTCGGCATGCTATTTCTCTAACTGCAGTGTGCCTGTGGCCCAGATGCCATGTGTTTCAAATTGCTCATATATGAGTAACGTGTACCTAATCAAATACCTAGAGAGAAGAGGACTTCCTCACCATTGGCCTTGACTGAAAAACACAGGCAAGGCCATTACCTAACGTTTTTTTTCCTTACCATCTGCTAAACTTGCTTTATTTATTTATTTATTATTTATTATTTATTATTTTTATTTATTTATGTCTTTTCGAGACAGGATTCCCCTGTAGGCCAGCTGTCCTGGAACTCACTCTGTAGCCAGGCTGACATTGAACTCACAAAGATCCGCCTGCCTCTGCCTCCCAAGTGCTCGAGACTAAAAGCGTGCGCCACCACGCCCGGCTGATCTTGCTTATTTATGACTAGGCAGATCTCCCTTTGACTCTACTCTACTGTTCTGGAACATTTTCAGTTTTTGTTCTTATGAGTAGGACTTACTCAAAGGAAATCTTACCAACTATAGAAAATAGACAAAAGTAATTTTAGGTAGGGATGGCTTGTGATTCTCACCGCTTTAAAGACTGTCAGCTAAGATTGAAGCCATGTCATAGGAAAGTCTTAGGCATATTCATAGACTGATTTATTTGTTTGTATCTTTCTCTCATGAATAACAGCAAGAGGCATAGGTAGGAAAGACAGGTCGTAGGTTAGACCTGGCTATTTGCAAAAAGCACTGTAGAGGCGGAACAGACTATGTTCCTCTGATGTTTTTGGAAATGCTAACGGAGAGTGGCTTTCAATGGCTTACAAGGGTTTATGGTACATACTGTGGTCTGGTTTATACCCGTTGACACTGGCTTCTTTTGACCAAGAACAAGATTTTATTTATATTCTGGTTGGAACTTTTGACTCAGATGATCAAACACCCACACAACTCCTTTAGCTTAAAAAAAAAATCCCAATACCACTTGGATGCACGAAGAATGAAGTAAGGTAGGTGTGGTAGAGATCGCCTTTTGTGTGATGTGGTGTATTACAAGAGTGATCACGAAGAAAAGGTTTTTTTTTGGTCTTTTTGAGACAGGGTCTCCCTGTAGCCCCAGCTGTCCTGGAACTCACTCTGTAGACCAGGCTGGCCTTGAACTCACAGAGATCCGCCTGCCTCTGCCTCCCAAGTGCTAGGATTAAAGGCGTGCGCCACCACGCCTGGCTCCCCCTGTAGAATTTAAGAGGAAGGAAATGCTAAAAGAAATCAGTTGAAAGAGCTGATGTGTTCCAGACAAATACCACTGGAGGCTAGAGGACCCAGCGCGGGCAACGTGTTCTGGGAGCCTGGAAGTTTGGGGTTGGAAGAGATGCTAGATCAAATGGCCCTTGGCTTGGTTTTAAATGAGAAAGCCCCAAAGAGGCCTGCAGACACTGATGATTAGGAAATAAATCAGTTTTTTTCCCCCTCACAAAATAACCTTTTCTCTTTGCATTGAAGGAAATTTTTAAAGTAACTTTTATGAGAATCTTAGATGTTTCATTATGGAAATAAAAGGAATTAGAATTTTAGCAATAATTTTACTATGAACAGACCTCACCCCCTTAATAGTTACATAAATGTGCTATGTGATTTTAATTTTGAACTTTGGACTAGCAAGGTAACTCTCTGGGATGGCAACCATCTCTAAATGTGGTAGCATTTCTCCGTTAACGCCACTGGGCAGATCAGGAGTGGTGCTAGGGAGGACTCCTGACGGTGTGTCCGTTAGCACCTCGGCATGCTATTTCTCTAACTGCAGTTGCAATGTGGCCCAGATTTTCCATTGTTTTCTTAAATTGCTCATATATGAGTAACGTGTACCTAATCAAATACCTAGAGAGAAGAGGACTTCCTCACCATTGGCCTTGACTGAAAAACACAGGCAAGGCCATTACCTAACTTTTTTTTCCTTACCATCTGCTAAACTTGCTTTATTTATTTATTTATTATTTATTATTTATTATTTTTATTTATTTATGTCTTTTCGAGACAGGATCTCCCTGTAGTCCCAGCTGTCCTGGAACTCACTCTGTAGACCAGGCTGACATTGAACTCACAAAGATCCGCCTGCCTCTGCCTCCCAAGTGCTAGGACTAAAGGCGTGCGCCACCACGCCCGGCTGATCTTGCTTTATTTATGACTAGGCAGATCTCCCTTTGACTCTACTCTACTGTTCTGGAACATTTTCAGTTTTTGTTCTTATGAGTAGGACTTACTCAAAGGAAATCTTACCAACTATAGAAAATAGACAAAAGTAATTTTAGGTAGGGATGGCTTGTGATTCTCACCGCTTTAAAGACTGTCAGCTAAGATTGAAGCCATGTCATAGGAAAGTCTTAGGCATATTCATAGACTGATTTATTTGTTTGTATCTTTCTCTCATGAATAACAGCAAGAGGCATAGGTAGGAAAGACAGGTCGTAGGTTAGACCTGGCTATTTGCAAAAAGCACTGTAGAGGCGGAACAGACTATGTTCCTCTGATGTTTTTGGAAATGCTAACGGAGAGTGGCTTTCAATGGCTTACAAGGGTTTATGGTACATACTGTGGTCTGGTTTATACCCGTTGACACTGGCTTCTTTTGACCAAGAACAAGATTTTATTTATATTCTGGTTGGAACTTTTGACTCAGATGATCAAACACCCACACAACTCCTTTAGCTTAAAAAAAAAATCCCAAACCACTTGGATGCACAAGAATGAAGAAGGTAGGGTGGTGTAGACGCCTTTGTGGATTGTGGTTATTACAAGAGGATCACGAAGAAAAGGATCCTGAAACTGCTGGGTCTTGGGGGGAAGACTTCAAAACTGCAGCTGTTTTCAAACAGAGAGGTTTACAGTACAGGCAGAGCGAGTAACAGTTGGTGTGTGTCCTAAGATGACCAGACCTGAGGAGGGGTGAAGACCAGACCCGAGGAGGGGTGAAGGGTATTCCAAGAAAATCGATCCTTGGTGAGCATCTCCCTGTGGCGGAGTCTTTACCCACATGGTCTCTTTTATTCCTAGCACAGTCCTACTGAGTTTACAAAGTGGGCTCAACAATCAGTAGACATTCGTTGTCTTCTTCAAGATTATACAGCCCACATCACCCTCTCTCTTCTTGTTCTTCCACAGACTTTCAAAGCATTTCTCACCTCAGGGTCTTTTCTGCTGTGGATCTGCTTCATGCAATTCCCTCTGGACAAGGCTGTCGTAGCTCCCTGCTCCGAACAGGCCTGCTTGCCCTCTCTTCCTGACGGAGCCTTTCTGACCCTGGCCGCTATAGCATGCCTCATGATTCTCTAGTCATTCACCTTGCTTCGTTTTTTAATGCAGTTGACTTCTGGGTGACTATCCCATCATACACACCTTTCAATTGTCTTTCACACTATAATATAAACTTCAGTGGGTGAGGGAAGGCCAACAAAGGAAGAAGGCCCGGGGAGGGGGAGGCAGGCTGTGAAATGCCATAGTCAGGACCAGCTGCTCCAACTCCAGTACATCAGGCACTCTGGCCTGAAGCACATACATGCATATGGACATATATGCATTCCAGTTCCTATGTGTATATATCCCTTAACCCCAGCTTCATCCGTACTTAGGTCTTTAATTTGACTCCTGTACTTTCTTTGTTACTGTTTATTTTATTTATTTTTGAGACAGGGCTTCACTCTGTTGCCCAGCTGTCCTTAAATTCAGGACATTTTCACCTCTGCCACCTAAATGCTGGCATGTTTGGTGCATGTCACCAACCCCAATGGTACTTCTTCTTTTAGATTTACATGACACTTTTGATATGCTATTATTTTTTAATATTTTATTTTGGAAAAAAATTACAAAAAATACAAGTATTAGTCAGTGACTTGTACACACTCTTCGTCTACTTTATCGGCTGTTAATGTTTTTACACAACTGTAATCTCTCTTCACACACTCATGCACGTTATTTACACAACTGTGATCTCTCTCCACACACTCATGCATGTTATTTACACAAATGTGATCTCACTCTACACACTCATGCATGTTATTTACACAACTGATCTCTCTCCACATGCTCATGCATGTTATTTACAGTGCTTTTCACACTCACTTGAGAATAAGCTGGAGATGCTATGAATCTTCGACTAAATCTACAGTTCAGTTGTTCAGTGATTAACCTTGGTGTGAGTGCACCATTTAAAAAAAAATCACAATACTGTCATTCAAGTCAAGAATTTGAACATGGGCATAACATAATTGCCTGATCGTGCCGGAATTATAAGAATGTAGTCAAGCTGGTTGTGGTGGTGAACGTTGGTAGAATACACTGAAGAGGTGGAAGAAGGCATCAGATCCCCGGAACTGGAGTTGCAGACAGTTGCTGGTGCTGGTAATTGAACCTGGGTCCTCTGCAAGAGTAGTCAGTTGTCTCAACTGCTGCGCCAGCTCTCCAGATTTGCTTTTTTTTTTTTTTTTGGTCTTTTTGAGATGGGGTCTCTCTCTTTAGCCTCAGCTGGCCTAGAACTCACTATGTAGACTAGGCTGGCCTTGAACTCACAGAGATCCACCTGCCTCTGCCTCCCAAGTGCTGGGGCATGCGCCACCATACCTGGCTCTTTCTTTCTTCTTTTTTTTTTTTTTTTTAACATAGTCTCACTCCACAGTCCAGGCTGGCCTCCTGCCTCAGCCCCCTGAATGCTGGGATCACAGGTGTGAGCCACCAACCACAATTATTGCTCTGACGGTGCCCAGATGTTTCAGTGTCTTTAAATGGGTCAGAATGTGAGCAAGAAGGAAACTGACTCTCAGTCTCCAGCATGACACAGAGCCCAGGCCAGGAGGCCGCAAGTGCCTGGGCAGGTGACTTGGCATCGGCCTTGCCCGTCTTGGAAGCTGTGGGCTGCAGCAGTTCACATGGAGACTGGCACCTCCCACCCACAGCATGCCATTGTTCTGATGGAGCAAAGGGCTTTGGCTTGAGGATGCGGGTATCAGACCTGCAGTGGGTTGCTCGGAGCCTTCACTCAGGAAGACTTCACTATGTCGGATAGCATTATCTTTTGCCAATTTCAAAACTTCCTGAGAAGTTGCACCTGCGTAGACAGGATCAGTGACCTCAGCACAGGGGCATCATCCCTGCCAGGGTGGAGAGAGCACTAGCCATGGGCACTCTGCACTCTCTTATCTGAAGGGGGAATTACTTGCAGAAGGCTGAGCATGAGGAAGTGAGAATATGTTCATCTTCACTTTTCCGAGGAACCCAGCCTTCTCAGTGGCTGGGGATTAGATGCCAAAGAAACGAGGTCTTTAGAGACCAGGTCTTACTCTGTAGCCCAGGCTAACCTCGAACTTGCAGCAATTCTCCTGTCTCAACCTTCCTAGCACTGGGACTCCAGGTGTGGGCTGGTTCCCACTTCTCTGGAAGAACCCTAGGGGAGATGGGTATAGGTCCTCAGAGACTGGGTGGGTGGCTTTATGCAGGTTGATTACTGCTATCATGTTTGTCCACCATCCTTTTCCAAAGGACTATAAAATTATAAATTGCTAGCCTGGTGTGGAGCACACACCTATAATCCCAGAACTTTGAAGGTAGAAGCAGGAGAATCAGAAGGTCAAGGTCGTCTTCAGTAAGATAATACTAGGCTACATGAGACCCCTTCTTTTTCATTTCTTCACTATTAATTAATTAATTAATTTATTTATTTATTCATTTGAGACAGAGTCTCTTTGTAGCCCCACCTAGCCTGGAACTTACTATGTAGATCAGGCTGGACTTGATCTCAGAGATCCACCTGCCTCTGTCTCTGGAGTGCTGGGATTAAAAGCGTGCACCACAACATTGGCTTTTATGTATTTATTTTGTGTTTCATATGTGTGGGCCTGGATGTGCACATGTGTCAGGGACAGAGGTCAACTTTTGTAAGTTCTTTATATCCATCATGGAGATCTCTGCATCAAAGTCAGGTCACCAGGTTTGGTGGCAAACACTTTTATCCAGAGCCATCTGCTGGCCCATGAGACCCTTATCTTTTAACATTAAAAGTATTTTTAAATTAAAGTGTTTTTATGTGTATGAGTGTTCTGCCTGCAGTGCAGCTGTGTCACGGCATGCTTGAGGAGGGTGTCAGGTCCCCTGGAACTGGAGTTTCAGACAGTTGTTAGCTGCATGAGGATGCTGGGATCTGAACCCTTGTGTCCTGTGAGAGCAGCCAGTGCTCTTAACAACTGATCCATCCCTTACTCTGTGCCTTCCCTGGCATCTCAGAGTTAGCAAGTATGGACATCACAGCGAATAGTTCAAGGGGCTGGAGAGATACCTCAGCAGTAAAGAGCACTGGCTGCTCTTGCAGAAGACCTGGACTCAGTTCTCAACACCCACATGGAAGGCAGTTACGACATCCTGTAATTCTATTTCCAGGGAATTCAGCCCCCTCTTCTGGCCTCTGAAAGCAGCAGGCACACATGGTGCACTTACACACACACCCGCAGTCACACACACACACAGTCACACACACGCATAAGCAAAGTAAATAGTTTTGAACAGAAACTAGCTCAAAGGGGGTTTCTAGAAGCAAAAGCAGAGTGGGCTTTGTTCTAACATGCACATTCCTGTGTATGTAAGAGTACATGTGTCCTCTTCCTCACATACATGCACACACACACAAATACACACTCACACACACACATGAATGCACACAGAGGTGGGATCCTGTCAGGCTTCATCTCCTTCAGAAGGACAGAGCTCATAAAGTGGTCAGTGGTTCCTGGGATGACATCCCAGGGCCCCTGCAAGTTTGCTGTGGAGTCCGTGGGACCATTTGCAGAAAGCCTAGCATTGTGCTTCCCGGCAGCGCAGTGGCCTTCATGGAGAGAGGAGACTGGTGGTAGCTCTGGCTGCCCAGTCTCCAGTAACATGGGTCCCAGCCTCTGTCCTCAGTCTAGGGACAGTGCTAGTCAGTGAGAATAGCACTCTGGAGCCTTCCGGAATCGCAGTGCAGGATAGAAGTTCCACGGTACGGGACTGTGGACACGGCACTTCCACTGGCGGTGGAGTAGAACATCTAAGGAAAACTCTGAGTAGGCTTGCCCATGGCAGGGAGCTTGCAGAGCCGTGTCCTGCAGCCAGATGCACATTCTCTGTCCCGGTTATGTGCAATTTATAGATTCGACCAGGTGACTAGGGGTTGTTCCCTTAACAAAGTATTCATAGCACAGCTTTGTATCCCTGGCAGAGGCCTGGAGGACACCCCTTTACACAGTAGGTAAAGGCTCTACTTTCTTTTCATTGAGACAGACAGGCCGCTCAGGTCATAAAATGATCTAGAAACAGCAGTGAGCTTAGCTCAAAGGGAAAGGCTGTGAAATGCGGGCTGCCTCTAGAGGGCGCCCTGCCGAGAGGAGGCCCAGGGGACACAGGAAGAAGTGCTGTGCTCAACCAGGCTGGCCTGGAGGAAAGGTTCTGATGGAGATGGGGCTGCCTGTGGCCAGGACCTTGAGTGTTTTCACAGGTGGTTGCTGTGGAACGAGTTACAGCCCAGGTGTGTTGACTGGAAATCTAAGCAGCAGCAGGAGATTAAGAATTCCACGGGGCTGGAGAGATGACCTAGCAGTTAAGAGCGCTCTTGCAGAGGACCCGGGTTCGATCCCCAGCACCCACATGGTGGCCGAGAACCGTCTGAAACTCCAATTCCAGGAGAACTCCAGTTCCAGGGGAATCCGACACCCTCTTCTGACCTCCACGGCATTGCACGACACGGGTGCACAAACTTCCATGCAGACAGTACATTCATACACATACATAAATAAATAAAATTAATAATAAAAAAATTTAAAAAAAGAATTCCACAAATCCAAAGTGGGCATGAGTATTGAAAGGATGTCCACCCGCCGGTTCCGGGCCTGTAGTTTGGGGGTTGGAACTGCGTGAAAACCCCCTAGTCAGTGCTTGAGAGGTGGAGAGCTGATGGTTGCCCTCAACTACTTAGTGCATTTGAGGCCAGCCTGGGCTACATGAAAGTGTCTTAAAAAACCAAACCAAACCAAACCAAACCAAACCTTGATCTTTGAGGCCAGCTGTGGTGTGGAAGAGGTGGTTAAAAGTTCTAGTTGAGGGCTGGAGAGATAGCCTAGCTGTTAAGAGCACCAACTGCTCTTGCAGAGGACCCGGGTTCAATCCCCAGCACCCACAGGGTGGCTGAGAACCTTCTGTAACTCCAATTCCAGGAGAACTCCAGTTCCAGGGGAATCTGAGACCCTCTTCTGACCTCCGTGGCATTGCACAACATGGGTGCACAAACTTACATGCAAACAATACATTCATACACATATAAAAAATTATATATATATATATATATATATATAAAGTTCTAGTTGAGAGGGCTGGAGAGATGGCTTACTGGTTAAGAGTGCTGACTGCTCTTGCAGAGGACCTGGGTTCAATTCCCAGAACCTACATGGCGACTAAGAACCATCTTTAAGCCAGGCATGGTGCCACATGCCTTTAATACTAGCACTCAGGAGGCAGAGTCAGGCAGATCTCTGTGAGTTCAAGGCCAGCCTGGTGTACAGAGTGAGTTCCAGGCCAGCTGGGGCTACAGGGAGACTCTGTCTCAAGAAAAAAAAAAGTTCTAGTGGAGAAAACCCACTTTACCAAAGACCTGGCTTTGTTAGAATGGACACCTGTATACATTTTAGATTCTTTTACACAGGGCTGGTGCATGCACAAGCTCATTTATATGATTAAATCTCTCATTTAAAAGAGGTTGCGTGGCACTTGGCCATGGTGACTCACACCTGTAATCTCGGCATTTGGGGAGACTGAAGCAGGAGGGTTGCTTTGAATTTTAGGCCAGCATGGTCTACAAAGTGAGCTCCAGGTCAGCTGGGACTAAAGGGAGACCCTGTCTCAAAAATACAAAAACAAAAACAAAAACCCAACAACGAACATTCGTGTTCCTTTTGGGAGTACATATACTAAAATGGGAATGATACAGAGGATGTAGACATGGCTCCTGGGCAAGCAAGGCACCCACATTCATGAAGCATCCCATAAAAAGAAAAAAAAAGTTCTGGGCATGGTGGTATACATTTTTAATCCTAGCACTCAGGAAACAGGTGGATCTCTGTGAGTTCAAGCCCAGCCTGGTCTACATAGTGAGTTCCAGGCCAGCTGGGGCTACAGGGGGAGCTGTTTCAAAAATATCAAACACAAAAAGCAAAGAAATAAAAAAGTGGGTAAGTAAATAAAATAAAATAAAATGAATTGATTAATATAACTGTAGACAAATTACCTGTTTAGGTATACTAACTTAAGTTAAAGCTACAAAAATTACCCAAATCCTACCCAAATATTTAAATAGGGAGAAAGAAATGAAGAAATAGGGAAGACAGGTCATGTAAGTTGAGATTTTCTCTGAAGGGGAGAGGGACGGCAAACGTCTAGCTTCTATCTCTCTGGATAGATTTCTTCCTGGTAAGGCAGTCCCACCAGGTTCAAAATCCTTTGAAGACTGCTAGAAGCATGCAGGCAGGGCACATGTGGCTGGGAGGGGCTCATCCACAGCCCTGAGCCACAGGAAGGACAGTGTGGCTCCCCTCCCTTTCTTAGTATAGGCATTTCTGCCCTGGTGGGAAAGCCTTAGGGAAGCTTTGGTGTCATGCCCCACCCACCACTTGCAGAGCTCTGCCCCTGAGCCCCGACAGCAGCCTGTCTCACACAGCTGCACCTTCCCCTCAAGGAAAGCCCTCGGTGGCCGGTGGGAAGGAGAGGCCACTGCTGTCCAGAGACTCAGCTTGAGAGGTGCTCAGTTGGTCCAGCTCAGCCTGTTCTGGTCAGCCTGTTCTAGCCTTGGGCATGAAGTGTCCTGCCGCCCCAGAAACACCAGTGCTTTGATTGACCTGTGGCTTGAGACAGAGAGACAGAGAGACCACAGGGCAGGGACCAGGGGCTGAGCACAGGTAGCCATACACAGACCAGGCAGGACCCAGCAGGGAGATTCTTAACAGGCCTGTGGGCCTGCATTGGTCAGGTGCGTGGAGGGCCTCATTCCCGTTGTTTAGCTCACAGAAACCCAGGGTAGCAGGCTCCATCTCCAAAGAGAAGACAGGGTCTTACAGAGACGGAGCATGCAGAAGGCCACGGGGCCTGTGGCAAAATAAGAGGCGGCATCGCCACCTTACGAGCTAGTACTTGATTAGCTGCAAAAAAAAAAAAAAAAAAAAAAAATCCCAAGCTAGTAGTGACCAGTGTTAGCATGGGCTGTAGTCCTTGATTGCCACTCTCTTCAGAGATGGCAGTGCACTGGCTGTCACCCAGCCTGCGGTCACCAGGCTAGGCCTTTGCAACAGCCTCTGGTTGAAAACCATACAATGAACTTGATCAGGAGATGGATGCTGTGTGTTTGTAAGAAGGAACGGACATCAGTCAATGTGAGGGTGAAAGAACTAAACAGAAGACTTAGAATTGAGCCTGGCAAGTTGAGCCCTGTGTGACCTGTTCAAGCAAACCAAAGACGGCGTGTGTGATACCTGTCCGGCCGTTTGCAGCTCTGGCAGGTCCCTCCACCTCTTTCACGTTGTCAGCCATTGCTAACTGATTACAGGAAGGTGGGGAGATGCAATTGAGCCAAACAAGAAAAACAATCTCTCCCTTTGAAATGAATCCGTTTTTCAACAAGGAAAAAATAATAAGGTGATGCTGTCCTCATTTGCACCTCTGGCAATTAGTGGAAGTGGTCTCTGATCAACACATGCTGACATCAGAGAGGGACAGGGAAGCAGAGCTTACGTAATTCCTGGGGCTGAGGAGATGGCTCCATTCCTAGTGCTTGGTGTGCCAGGGCCAGGACTGGCGTTCTGTCCCCAGAGCCCAGGCAAATAGCTTGGTGAGACTGTGCCGGCAACTCAAGCACTGAGAGGTAGATCCCTGGAGTTCATTGCCACACGGCCTACCTAAACCAGGAGCTCCTTCCGGGTTCAGTGGGAGACCCTGTCTCAAAACAATAAGCTGAAAAGGACTGAGGAAGATGCCTGATATGACCTATGGTGGCCACACACTTGCATAGACATATGTGCTTGTGAATGCACAAATACCGGAACACATACAGGAACACGTACACTCATATCCCGTGTACACACACACACACACACACACACACACGAATAATGTAACTCCTGATAGAATACATCTATGTTGCCAAAGAAACTGAACCCAAGTTGATCACACAATTACAATAAACAATTAACTTTGTGGAATGTGGACCAGAGAACATATGAATTATGCAACTAGTGACTCCCAGTCTGTGGGAAAATCACAGGATGGTCCATTTCCTTCAATACAGAATTTTTTTTTAATTTTTTATTTATTTATTTATTTATTTATTTATTTATTTATTTATTTATTTATTTATGTGTATGAATGTGCTGTCTGCATATAGGTCTGTGCACCCGTGTCGTGCAATGCCGGGGAGGTCAGAAGAGGGTCTCGGACTCCCCTGGAACTGGAGAGATGGCCTAGTGGTTAAGAGTGCCAACTGCTCTTACAAAGGACCCGGGTTCGATCCCCAGCACCCACATGGCGGCTGAGAACTGTCTGTAACTTCAATACAGAATTTTAAGGTCAGCCATGGACTGAGAACGTATAGATAAAAAGAGATTTAGGAGACAACTAATTGCATTATGTAGTTCTCTTATGGATAATTATGCAAACAAGCTCTAACAAAGGAAAAATGCACTGAGGCTTAAACACACACAGGATTTCTGCCACCTAGATGATCAATCACCTGGCCATCAACTCTAACCTCTGACCTCTCTTCTTGGCCTTCTCAGTGGAGCAATACAATGAGCCCACTGTTTCTGGTGCTCAGTGTCACATCCCTGGAGTGCTGTCATTTTGTTGTCATGAAGCAGTCATTCAGTTAGGGGAGTTCATTTGAAAAGGTGTCTGGATGAGGGTTTGTCTGCTATGGGAGTGACTGACCAACTTGGCCTTGTGGAAACCACTCCACATGTATATGGTAATAACTTATAAGACTTGGTCCTGGCCAAAATGTAAGCTTTAAATACACTGACTCTTCCTAAATGTAAAGTAATTTTCTAGCTGCTCTAAGAAATGCTAAAGAAGTGTCTGGGGAGATGGCTCAGTGGTTAAGAGTAATGGCTGATTTTGCAGAGAACATGGGTTCAATTTCCAGCACCCATATGGCAGCTAACAAACTCCAGTTCTAGGGGATCTGATGCCCTCTTCTGGCCCCTGAGGGCATTGCATGACATGGGTGCACTTACATACACGTAGGCAATATAGTCATATACATAAAATAAAAACAATAAATAAAATATTAAAAAAATGCTGAAGAAAAAATGCAATCCTCTCTCAGGAAATGTGAGGTCTACTAGGAAATGGACTTAGACAAGAAAACACAGAAAACAGGAGTCTAGTAATTCAAGACGTCATGAAAAGGGGACTCAGATAGTGTGCCATTAACTGACACAGTCTAGAGTTCATCAGTAAATGAGTTAATGTGGTGGCAGAGGTGTTGAGCAATAGCCTGGGAGAAGAATAAATGTGGAGAAGTGTTACAATGTAAACAGAAAGCAGTAAACTAAAGCTTTGAGGAATTTTGTTTGTGGTTACTTCAGCTTTGGTATGTGTAGTTGATTAATAGTAAACTACATGTTTTGAGTGGTTCAATTCAAATTTTAACTATGTTCATAGCACAGAGGGTGTCACTGCAGTCAAGACAATGAAGATACCCGCCCCGAAGTCTTCTGTGCATGGCTATCCTGCTCTCCACTATCCCTGTCCTGCCAGGGATGGTTATGCTAGGTTGTGCATGCTACTCACTATTGTAATAAGTGATCAGATCCACAGTGGGACAGGCCACGGAGAAAGCACAGGAGGGGAAGAACAGCGCAAGGACACGTGACAGAGAGCAATTCCAAGTACGAAATGGCCGTTGAGGCAAATACAACCTGTCATTATGTAGGTAGCATGACGTCACCTCCCAGGGCCAATCCCAGACCTTTGTACCGTCATGTCATCCCAATTCCTGGGGCATAAACAGAGAGCTCCTGTGACCCTCCTGTGTGCCTCTGGGACACGTCAACTGGAAATGTTAGCTCACATACACACCTAAGCTCAGATCATACACACTCATAGGTAATCATAGTTTGTTAACCCAGCTTTTACATGGGTGAACACCGAAGTGATTTCTAGTTTGAGATGCTTCAGTGAGAACCAATGTGGATACCCGTGTGTGTGTGTGTGTGTGTGTGTGTGTGTGTGTGTGTGTGTGCGTGCGTTTTTGTATGGAAACACATCTTCATCTGTCTCTGGATCCCATGTGCAGATGAATTTTATGGAGCTAGAAAATGGGCTTTCAAAGCAGGCATGATATTTTATATCTAAATGGCAATGAATGAAAGATCCAATTGTTTGACACCCTTCCTACATTTAATACAGAGGTGGGAAATGTACAAGAATATTTAGCAATAGAGCCAAGAAATAAAAGGATAATCTCTTCCTTTGAAGTAGAGTCTGCGCACAATTCAACCTTTATGTCAGGTGTCCTGTCAGGGCTCAGTCCTTCCGTCTGGCAGGTATACAGTACTGGCTCATTTCCTGCTTTCTATTTGGTTTTTGAGCAAAGGAAAAACACTGAATCTTTTTCCTGGACTTATTTGCCAATCACAAATCTTTGCTGACATAGTTTCTCAAATTGTCTGTCTATTTTAAAGTTTGGGTTGCCTTTTCATTGTTATGAAAGATCTTAATATGATCTCGACACATGTCATTAGTTTGTTATGTGTTTTGAAAATAGTCTATCTCAGGCCTCTTTTTCCTTCTCTTAGTGTTTCTGAAGGTTGAGTCTTAGAACATTCTCATGTATTCTGCAGTCCGTGCTTTGGAAATATTTAAGAAAGACTTGCCAAATACAGGTCACTAGAATTCTCCCCTGTTTACTTTTAGAAATGTATAGTTTTAGTTTCTACATTAAGGTTTATGATCCATTTAACTTAATTTTTTTTGTATATCAAGCATGCTAGAAACTAAAGTTCAATGTTTGTATATAGCTATCTTACAGCTGAAAAGACTGCAGTAGATCTATTGAGTGACTCCATAATATTTGTCCTTACTCTATTAACCTTATCCATGACTCTCTTTACTGAATTATTATTTTTTGCTCCATTGAATTACTTGCCTTTTTTAATGCCAAAACTGCTGCATTATCTTGATTTAAATAGCTTTAAAGTAAGTCTTGAAATGAAGGACCACAAGTCTTCCAAAATTCTCTCTCTTTTTAAGGTTATTTGGGCTATTTGAGGTCTTTCCTATACCCACAAGAATTCAGGGATCAATTTGAAAACTAGTATTTTAGGGGAAAACAGGTCTGATTTTCTGGAACCCAAACTGTGTCCTTCTCAGGGAAGATCTGAGGCTCTCTCTCAGTTCTCTGGTCTTATGTGGAGTCCTGGAAATTTTAGCTGGCCCATCACCAGACCTTCCTCACAGCTCAGCCCACTGTTAATGTCTAAGGTCTGAAAGGTATTTGTTATATTTTATCCATTAAAAGTAGTGGCTGTTGGAACTGGAGAGATGGTTCTGCAGTTAAGAGCACTGGCTGCTCTTGAAGAGGGTCTGGGTTTGGTTCCCAGCATGTACACAGTAGCTAATGACTGTCTATAACTACAGTTCCAGGGGATCCAACTCCCTCTTCTGACCTCCATGGGCATTGCCTAACCTGGGTGCACTCACACACATGCAGGGAATACACTCATAGACATAAAATAAAAATAATGAATAATATATTTTTGAAAATAGTAGCAATAACTAGGAAGGAAAATATGATCCTGGATTCTACATATGTGCAGAAATAAAAATTGTGTTAGTATGTGTGTGCTGGACAGCTTCAGTGGTCAACTTGGCACACCTGGGAAGAGGGAATCCTAACTGTGGAGTTGCTTCCATTGGACTGGCCTGTGGCCAGGTCTGTGGGCACCTTCTTGATTGTTGAATGATGTGGGAGGGCCCAGTCCACTGTGGGAGGTGCTGCCCTGGGCAGCTGGTCCTGTGTTGTATGAGAAACCAGGTTGAGCACAGGCCAGAGGAACAAGCCAATAAGCAGTGCTCCTCCACAGTCTGCGCTCCAGCTCCTGTCTCTACTTCCTGCCATGAGTTTCTACCTTGGGTTCACTCAGTGATGAACTGTGACCTGGGAGACATAAGATGAATAATCCTTTCCCTCCCCAAGTTGTTTCTGGTCAGTGTTTTATCACAGAGATAGAAAGTGACTAGGTCTGTGTGTGTGAGTGTGCGTGTGTGTGTGTGTGTGTGTGTGTGTGTGCATGTGTATGTATGCATGCTCATGTGCACACGTGTGTTCCAGCATGTTTAGAAGCCAGAGGTCTGCATGAGGTGTCATTCCTCATGTGCTGTCTAACTGTATTTTGAGACTGAGTCTTTTCTCTCACTGGCCTAGAACTTACCACATAGCCTAAGCTGACTTCAATAGAGCCGTCTGCCTCCATGGAGTCATCTGCTTCTATGGAGTCGCCTGCCTCTGCTTCCCTAAAACATGCCACACACCCAGCTTTATTCGTTTATTTTTATTGTTGTGTAAAATTTTATTTATTTTATTCATGTGTATGCGATTTGCCTGCATGTTAAGTGTACCATGTGCATGCAATACTGGCAAAGGCCAGAAGAGGGCATTGTGTCCCCTGGAACTGGAATTATGGACTGTTGTTGGCCACCATGATGGTACAGGGAACTGAACCTGGGTCCTCTTCAAGAGCAGCCAGTGCTCTTAACGGCTGAGCCATCTCTCCAGCCCCAATGCCTGGAATTTTTCATGAGTTCTGGAGATTAAATTCAACTCCTTTCCCTTGCTTGACAAGCTTTTCCTGATGCCATCTCCCACCCCTGCTGTTGTTTCAGTTTAAAAAAATGTTTTCAACTTTGACAATTCAGGAATTACTGGGGGAGAGCTTTAAAACATCAGCTCCTGTTCTTTGCTCTATGGGCACGTGTTTCATAAGAATTGATGACAAAATGTCAATATTTGTCTTTTCACAGAACTGCATGAAAATTCTGCAATAGAATTACCTGGAAGAAGAATCTGAAAGGAAATTTGACTAAAAAGTCAGTCTCTTCTAGAAACTTCCATACATATAATATGGATTTCATGTCTTTCAAGAGGAGTGTTTTTAAATGTTTTAAATGTTCTGTTAGGTTTTCAAATTAAGAAATGATATTAGCCAAGTATAAACCTTGACAAACTACAGAAATGGTAACTCAAATAAAAGTATGCATTTAAATAAAGATATTACTAATGAACGTTAATTATAAGTAAGACTCAAGAGAGGGCAACATTTCGGCCAGGCTTCATTTTGTTGTATGTTGATGGGTTCTCATGTGGCCCAGCAGCCCCTTGAACCTACTGTGTAGCAGAGGCTGGTTTTGTACCCCGAGTACTGGGATTACAAGTACGCTAGGGTAACAGATGAGGCTGATGTGTTTAGAATCTTCTGATGGGCTCTATGTATTGAATTCTGTTCCTTTACTAACCCTGCTTACAAGAAGGAATAAAAGTACTCTTAACTTCAGAGTCATCTCTCCAGCCTGGCCCCATGCTTTTTGTAACTTTTTCTTAGTTTAATTTCTTAAACTGTGGGTCATGTATTCATATGTCTTCTAACTGAATTAGGATCATGAAAAATTTGCAGCAGGCTTTTCAATATATGATGACTAAAAATCAACTCAAAATCAAATGCGATGAAAAAAAATCAAATACAATGAATCAGAGATGTTTGTGGCCTGAGCTCCAAGGAAAGACTCACCTCAGTCCTGCAGCACACACTTCCCAGCTAACTGGCCATCCGACCAGCACTGGTTCTGATCTAGGAAAGCTGTATGTTAGGAATTGCACGGGCTGGAGAGATGGCCTAGCAGTTAAGAGCGCCGACTGCTCTTGCAGAGGACCCGGGTTCGATCCCCAGCGCCCACATGGCGGCCAAGAACCATCTGGAACTCCAATTCCAGGAGAACTCCAGTTCCAGGGGAATCCGAGACCCTCTTCTGACCTCTGCGGCATTGCACGACACGGGTGCACAAACTTGCATGCAGACAGTACATTCATACACATACAGAAATAAATAAAATTTAAAAAAAGGAATTGCAGTCTTTTAACTGTACACACCAAGTTTTCTCCTCTATCAGAAATATAAGTGCTTAGTTATAGAAAAATGTCCCTACTATATCAAATTACGTTATCTTTGGATCTGATTATGTTAGAATGTTTTATTTTAAAGATTATTATTTGGAATGCTAACTTGAGTTTCATAAGAAATTGTTACAGACTACCTGTGCCCAGCTGCCAAAGCCCATCGGTGTTGTGCAGGCAGCCAACTGGCAGCCCACCTCGGCAGGCACCATCCAATGCTAGGACCATAGAGGGGAACTGCATGCCTGAATAGAAGGTCAGCCAGCGGCGCACACTACCTGTGCCTAGCTGCCACAGCTCGGCTGTGTTGTGCAGGTGCCATCTAATGCCAGGACCATAGAGAGGAACTGCCCAACCACCCAGGTGGGGACTGGTGTGTGGGCCAAAGGATTCAATAACCCCCTCCTGCTCAAGCTGATACTGAGGTGGAAAGTGTAAACTGCTGGTGCTGCAGTTTAAAGCTGTTGGGAGGATACAGCAGTGTCAGTGAGTAGAGGCCGCATAGCCAAAACTGAGGAAGAAACCAACAGGAAGCAAACTAAGTGACCAACCAATCCCCCATAGCAACATTTGAGATTAGCAACAGAAGGCAAACAAATAAACAAAGGGGGAAAACAACAACAAAAATACACAAGCCAAAACACAATGGAAAAACAACAATATGGGAAAAGCTCAAAATAAATCCCCACTGAACCCAACCACTCCTATAGAAGATCCCAACAATGAGATCTCTCTGGAAGGGAACCAAGATACCGACCTTAGAAGAACAATTGTAGACATATTCAAAGACTATAAAGAACAAATCAGAGAACTAAAGGGAGAGAACGAAAAACTCATGAAGGAACTAGAAGGAAAGAATGATAAACTCCAGAAAGAACTAAAAGAAGAGA
The DNA here is from genome assembly GCA_009823505.1 of Rhizomys pruinosus. NCBI lineage: Eukaryota > Metazoa > Chordata > Mammalia > Rodentia > Spalacidae > Rhizomys > Rhizomys pruinosus. The sequence continues at coordinate 1,718,392 of VZQC01006311.1, read as the reverse complement.
TTGATAAACTTAGAAAAGAACTAGAGGAAGAGAAATACAAACTCTGAAAAGAGCTAGAGGAAGAGAAATACAAACTCCGAAAAGAACTAGAGGGAGAGAATGACAAACTCCGGAAGGAAGTGGAAAGATTGAAAAGATCTCAGGCTGAAAGGAAAAAAGAAACTAACCAGCTAAGCAAGGAGCTACAAGAAAAGAATGAAAAGCTCCAAAAGGAAGTGGAAATACTGAAGAAATCGCAGTATGAAACAAAAAAGGAAAATGAACATTCATCTAATCAGCAGGAAAGGATGGGAAAAAGCCTTAGAAGCAGAATGGAAGAAGCAGAAAAAAGAATATCAGACCTACAGGATAACACAGTGCAGCTAGAAACCTCAAGTAAAGATTATGAAAAATTTAAAAATAAACACAAGAGTGGAACAACCAGGAAATGTGGGACACCATGAAAAGACCAAACCTCCGCATCATAGGGATAGAGGAAGGAAAAGAATCCCAAGAGAATGGTATTGATCAGATCTTCAACAGAATAATAGAAGAAAACTTCCCCAAACTGAAAAAAGACAAACCCATAGAAATACAAGAAGCACATAGAACACCAAATAGACAAGACCAGAAAAGAAATTCCCCACATCATATCATAGTTAAAACACTAGATGCTCAAAACAAAGACAAAATACTGAAAGCCACAAGAGAAAAACAACAAGTTACATACAAGGGGAAACCCATCAGAATCACACCTGACTTCTCAGTGCAAACCATGAAAGCCAGAAGAACATGGACCAAAGTATTCCCAGTACTAAATGACTTTAGATGCCAACCCAGATTACTATACCCAGCAAAAATGTCAATCATAGTTGAAGGAGAAAGAAAAATCTTTCAGGACATAAACAAAATGAAAGAACACATGTCAAAAAAACCAACACTTCAGAAAATACTTGAAGCAATTCAAAGAACAGAGGAAAGGAGCAACTAACCTTAAGCAACCCAAGAGAAAAATTACCAAAAGCATAACAGAGTAAATAAATACCTAGACCAAGAATGCAAACAAAAAATAAGTTGAAAGGAAACAACACACATCTCTCAATAATAACCTTAAATATTAATAGTCTGAACTCACCAATCAAAAGACATAGACTGGGAGAATAAATTAGGAAACAGAATCCATCTATATGTTGCCTCCAAGAAACCCATCTCACCATCAAGGACAGACAGCACCTTAGAGTGAAAGGATGGAAAAAAATATTCCAAGCAAATGGTACCAAAAAGCAAGCGGGAGTGGCTATTCTAATATCAGACAAAATAGACCTCAGAGTAAAATTAATCAAAGACAAAGAGGGCCATTATATCCTTATCAATGGAACAATTAACCAAGAAGATCTCACAATTTTAAATATTTATGCACCAAACTCTGGTGCACCAAACTTTATAAACACAATCCTTCAGGACCTCAAGACACAGATTAATCCCAGTATGCTAATAGTGGGAGACTTTAATACACCACTGAGCCACCTGGATAGGTCAGCTGGACAAAAAATAAACAGAGAGACATCAGAACTGAACAACACAACACACCAAATGGACCTCACAGATATCTACAGAATATTCCATCCAAACACTAGAAAATATACTTTCTACTCAGCACCCCATGGAACATTCTCCAAAATTGACCACATACTGGGACACAAAAGAAACCTCAACAAATACAAAAGGATTGAAATTATTCCATGCATTCTATCAGACCACAGTGTAATAAAGCTCAATATTAATACCAGGGTAAGCCCTACTAACTATAAGAACACATGGAGACTAAACAACACAATACTGAACAATGAGTGGGTCAGAGAAGAAATAAAGAATGAAATAAAATCATTCCTGGAGCTAAATGAAAATGACAATACATCACAACAAAACCTGTGGGATACATTAAAGTCAGTCCTAAGGGGAAATTAATAGTCCTAAGTGCCCACATTAAAAAAAACAGAAAGAGAACAAGTAAACTGATCTAACACTGCAGCTAAAAACACTTGAAAGACAACAACAAATGAATCCTAAACCCAACAGACAGGAAGAAATAACAAAAATCAGAGCAGAAATCAATGGAATAGAAACAACGAAAACAATACAAAAAATCAATGAATCCAAAAGCTGGTTCTTTGAAAAGTTAAACAAAATAGACAGACTTCTAGCCCAGTTAACCAAAAGAAAGAAAGAGCAACTCCAAATCAATAGCATTTGCAATGAAAGGGGAAAAATCACAACAGATAAAGAAAAGATCCAGACAATCATACGAGAATACTTCAAAAACCTATACTCTATTAAATTTGAAAACCTAAGAGAAATGGATGAATATCTGAAATTCTGGGATTCTCCAAAGCTTAAGCAAGAAGAGATTGACAGTTTAAACAGACCCATAACACTTGAGGAAATTGAAGATGTAATAAAAAGCCACCCAACTGAAAAAAGCCCAGGCCCAGATGGCTTCACAGCAGAATTCTATAAAACATTTAAAGAGGTCTTACAATCATTATTACTCAAACTTTTCAGAAGGATACAGACAGAAGGAAATATCCCAAATTCCTTCTATCAAGCCAGCATCACTCTAATACTAAAACCAGGCAAAGACGCAAACAAGAAAGAAAACTATAGACCCATATCATTGATGAACACAGATGCAAAAATTCTCAACAAAATACTTGCAAATAGCATACAGACCCACATCAAAAAGATCATCCATCATGACCAAGTTGGATTCATACCAGAGATGCAGGGATGGTTCAACATACATAAATCAATAAATATCATAAAACACATAAATGGACTTAAAGACAAAAACCACACAATCATCTCAATTGATGCAGAAAAAGCTTTCGACAAAATCCAGCATCCCTTCATGCTTAAAGTCCTAGGGGGAATTGGACTGGAGGGATCATTCCTCAATGCAATCAAAGCCATATACAAGAAACCCACAGCCAACATCATCCTAAATGGAGAAAAGTTGGAAGCATTCCCCTTAAAGGTAGGAACATGACAAGGCTATCTGCTATCACCACTCCTCTTCAATATAGTGCTTTTAATGCTTGCCAGGGCAATAAGATGAGAAAGCAAAATTAAAGGAGTACTAATTGGAAAAGAGGAAGTAAAACTATCCCTTTTTGCAGATGATATGGTAGTTTACCTAAAGGATGCTAAAAACTCCACAAGAAAACTCTTAGAAACAGTCAAAAGTTTCAGTAAACTGTGGGATACAAAATAAACCTAGAAAAATCAGTAGCCTTCCTTTACACCAACAATAAGCAACTGGAGAAGGAACAATCACAATAGGCTCACAAAAAAAAATAAAATACCTAGGAATAAACCTAACCAAAGACACCAAAGACCTCTACAACAAAAATTTTAAAACCCTGAAGGAGATTGAAAATTACATCAAAAGATGGAAAGACCTCCCATGCTCATGGATTAGAAAAATTAATATATTAAAAATGTCCATTCTACCCAAAATAATATACAGATTCAATACAATCCCAATCAAAATCCCCATGAGCTTTTTCACAGATTTAGGAAAAAAAAACCCTTAAATTCATATGGAAAAACAAAAGACCCAAAATAACTAAAGCAACCCTGAGTGAAAAGTGCAATACTGGGGGGGATTACATTACCAGACTTCAAGCTATATTATAGGACTATAGTTATAAAGACAGCCTGGTACTGGCAAAAAAAAAAACCCAAAAAAAAAAAAAACAGAACCATTGACCAATAGAACAAAATTGAAGATCCAAACTTGAGCTCATATAACTTCAGCCAACTCATATTTGACAACGGGCCCAAAAAAGCTCAATGGAGGAAAGATAGCATCTTCAGCAAATGGTGTTGGCAAAACTGGATCACCATTTGTAGAAGAACAAAATTAAACCCCTACCTCTCACCCTGTACAAAAATCAACTCCAAGTGGATCAAAGATATCAATGTGAAGCCTGAAACCTTGAAGGTGATAAAAGAAAAAGTTGGCAACAACCTACAAGACATAGGTGTAGGAGGAGACTTTCCAAACCAGACAGCAGCCGCACAGGAAGTAAGGTCAACAGTTGACAAGTGGGACCTCATAAAACTCAAAAGCTTCTGTACAGCAAAAGAAACAATCAAGGAGATGATGAGAAAACCCACAGAGTGGGAAGAAATCTTTACCAGTGACACATCTGACAGAGCATTAATGTCAAGAATATATAAACTACTCAAAAAACAAAGAAGTAAGAAGACCTACTCAAAAGATGGAGTAAAGAGCTGAACAGAGACTTCACCAGTGAGGAATTAAAGATGGCTGAGAAACATCTTAAAAAGTGTTCATCATCATTAATAATTAAGGAATGCAAATTAAAACCACTCTCAGATATCATCTCACTCCAATACGACTAGCTAAGATCAAGAAAACAAAAGACAACGGATGCTGGAGGGGTTGTGGGAAAAGGAGAACACTCATCCACTGCTGGTGGGAATGCAAATTTGTACAACTACTATGGAAAGCAGTGTGGAGAACCCTTAAAAGACTCAGAATGAGCTTGCCACCTGACCCAGTCATACCACTCCTGGGTATATACCCCAAAGACTCATCCTACCGCAAAAATATATGCACATCCATGTTTATTGCAGCTCTCTTCACAATAGCAAAGAGCTGGAACCAACCCATATGCCCCTCAACAGATGAGTGGATGACAAAAATGTGGTACAGTTACACAATGGAATACTATTCAGTGGTAAAGAAGGATGGCATTATGAACTTTGCAGGTAAATGGATGGAGCTCAAAGCCATTATGCTGAGTGAGGTAACACAGTTCCAGAAAGACAAAGGAGAATAGTTTCCCTCATTTGTGGATGCTAACACCAAATCCCCCTGATGAAAGGCAAGCTGAACGACAGTATGGTTATATTTTTGGTTTATCTGAAAGCAACTGTGTTGTCATAATGTGAATCTCTCAATGGGCTCTAGAATCCACCCACCAATTATTTTCAGACTCTGTAATTACTGTATATGGGTGGAGAGTATGTATCCATATTTTAGAATAATATTAAATTAATGGAGGAAAATGTGAATTCCTAAGTATAAAAAAAGACTGAGAGAAAGATGCAGGACAGTTATGATAGAGAACATGATCTGGGATGGTTTGGAGTGGGGTGGGAGGAAGGGGTAGGGGAATATGCCTGAACAGAAATGAAAAATGATGTATGAAATACATAAAACATCAATAAAAAAAACTGATAAAAAAGAAATTGTTACATTAATTTTGGCTTGGAATTAATAAAGACTTTCCAACAATTTCTGAACTAGCATTAAATATCCTTTCTTCCACTTTGGAAGAGGAACTGTTGTGAGGCTGTGTTCTCAGTACTGACAGTTTTTTTTTTAAACTATTTATTTATTATTTTTATTTTATGTGTATGAGTGTATTGCCTACGTGTATATAAGTGCAGCCATGTCATGCAAGGTCTGTGGAGGCCAGAAGAGGGTGTCAGATCCCCTGGAACTGGAGTTACTGACTGACAGTTGTGAGCTGCCATGTGGGTGCTGGGAACCAAACTCAGGTTCTTTGTAAGGGCAGCCAGTGCTCTTAACTACTGAGCCATCTCCACAGCCCCAAGCACTGACAATTTTAAGATCAAAATATTGTTCAGCTCTAAACTATGCTGATGTTCTATGCCCTGCAGTGTCAGGTATTTAGCCAAGATTTGTTTATGTAAAAACAAATAATCACTGGGACTGGAAAGATGGCTGAGCACTGGCTGTTCTTGCAGAGGACCTGAGTTCAATTATCAGCACCACATGGTAGGTAACAACTATCTGTAACTCTAGTTCCAGAGGATCCGCTGCCTTCTTCTGACCTCCACAGGCATTGCACTCACAAGTGCACCTAAACGCAGGCAAAACACACATAAAATAAAAATAAACAAATCACATCTATCTCATCACTAAGCCAAATTGCTTTCATCTTTAATAGCTGCTAAAATTATATGTATACCAAGGAATTGTTTTAAAATAATATTCTTTGATTTTTAACAGTAAATTTGATTTATCTACCTATTTCTTAAGCCTAGGTACATGGAGTTGTATAAAAATTTACTGGGCATAGCCAGCTGTGGTGGTGCATGCCTTTAATCCTAACACTCGGGCGGCAGAGACAGGAAGATCTCTCTGAGTTCAAGGCCAGCCTGGTATACAGAGTGAGTTCCAGGCCAGCTGGGGCTATAGGGAGACCCTGTCTAAAAAAAAATTACTGGGCAAAAGGGGCCACAAATGGGAATTTAAGAAGTCCTACTTCATGGGGCTGGAGAGATGGCCTAGCAGTTAAGAGTACTGACTGCTCTTGCAGAGGACCCGGGTTCGATCCCCAGCACCCACATGGCAGCTGAGAACCGTCTGTAACTCCAATTCCAGGAGAACTCCAGTTCCAGGGGAATCCGAGACCCTCTTCTGACCTCCGCGGCATTGCACGACACGGGTGCACAAACCTACATGCAGATAGTACACTCATACACATACAAAAATAAATAAAATTAAAAAAAAAAAAAAAAGAAGTCCCACTTCAGAAGACAGCGAGCTGGGACCAGAAAGGAGTGAGGACCCAGGCATTGGAGTCCCCACCACATGGACACCCCCAGCTCGGGCCTTCATCTGTGACATGTCTTCTTGCAAACAAAATCCTGGGCTGCAGGCATGGTGGAACACTTGCCTGTCATGCGCCATGGACCCATGGTGTGGGTCCAATTCTCAGTTCTGAAAACAAAACAAAACAAACAAAAACCCTAAAGATAAAAGAATGACCCTTCTCATCCCAAATCCTTTCTGTTGCTCAAAGTCAAGCCCATAACTGAGTACCTACCGGAAGCCCTCTTAGTAGTGAATTAGCACCATCTCCTCCTCAGTCGGGTAGCACTTTGGCAGGTGATTCACTGTAAAGCATACATACTGTCTGTGTACAGCTGTGTTCTCCAACATCTGGCAGGTTGAGGTTGTGCTTGCATGCAAGTCATGTATCTCAAATACCTTTCCAGTCCTTGGCGAATTTGGGGTTCTGGATTCTCCCTCTGAGGAGGCTAAATGTGCTATTGAACCTCATAGGTTGTTCTGGATGCTATCGCTCCAACACTTAGCAGCAGAAAGCAAGCACTGGTCTGTGGACCTGGCCTGTGGGTCTACCACAACCCGCAGTCAGGCTGGGATTGGGGCTGCTTTGCCTGAGAGCTCAGCCCGGCTTGGAATCCAACTGGCTTGCAGCTCAGCAGAACAGTCACATGTGTCTCTTCATCCTGACATTGTGCAAGAAATCAGGCTTCCTCTAGGGAAAACTAGATCTCTGGATATGTAGTGTAGAGCTGTCCATTAGGGTAGATCCCAGTAAGCAAGAGAAAACAGAATACCTTTATTGTTTTTTAAGGAAGAAATGTTTATTTGGTACTATTACATATCAGGCACTTGCTAAGTATTTTACCACTTTTATTTCATTTAACCCAGAGAACAATTTATAAGTTCTACTGCTATTATTTTATTTTATTATTTTTTTGTGAGCCACCACGCCCAGCTTAAAGATGGTTCTTAGCTGCCATGTAGGTGCTGGGAATCGGACCTGGGTCCTCTGCTAGAGTAGTCGGTGCTCTTAACTGCTGAGCCATCTCTCCAGCCCCACAGAATACCTTTAATCACTTGGTCTTAGCAGCCCAGTGTGGCTCTCAGATTACATTTCATTTAGTGTGTGTGCGTGTGTGTGTGTGTGTGTGTGTGTCCATGTGTGTGTGTGTGTGCGTGCGTGCGTGCGTGCGTGTGTGTGTGTGCACATGCCACATAGCACATGTGGAGGTCTGAGGACACAGTTCGGGACTCAGCTCTCTCCTTCTACCACGTGGGATCAAACTCAGGTTGTCAGACTTGGTGATAGGCAACCTGACACGTTGAGCCATCTTTTAGGGCACTCTGTTCTAGAGGTGGTTACAAATGGACCCAGACTCCAGAGGAGGGAAGTCACCTTCATCAGTTGATGAGGGCAGGCAGTCACACGGTAAAAGGTAAGCGACCCCAGTCATGCTGCTGAGAGCTTATTTTCAGCAAGTCTCCCCATTCCATAGCGCAGTGCGTGGGTCTTTTATTCTTCCTCTTCCTCTTCCTCCTCCTCATTTTCTCTTGCTTCTTTTTTCTTTGTTTTGAGACAGTCTCGCTCTGTAGCTCATGTTGGCCTGGAACTTGTGATGATCCTGACCCTCCTGCCTCCGGAGTATTGTAACAACAGGTAGCAGACACCACAGCTGATCTCTTTCATTTGTTTTTGTTTTTGTTTTTTTTATCACACAACCTCTGAATTTGCATATAGTTAGTTCTGTGCCCGGCCTGACATCGCTCAGCAGCTTTGACTGAAGGTCTGCCACAGGACTGGTGGGCACACAGCGAGGGGCCTTGGACCTCCTTCCTCCTTCCCTCCCTCTCTCCTCCTCTTTCCCCTTTGGCACCTCTTTGCAGACCTTGCATCAGGAGGTTCAGGTCTGCTCCACTTCTCATCTCTAGCACTCTTGGAGTGTTCCGATGTCCAAATCTCACCTCCACCAGGGACTCATAGAGAAGACCTTGGAACCACAAGTGCTGAAGGCATAATTTTGTCTTTAAGAAATCCAGGCAGAACTGGATACAGCAGCGTGTCCCTAGAGCATCTGGGGTCCTGGTTCATTCTCAGCACTGAGAAGGAAAAGAAAATCCTAATGGGTGGATGCCCACAGATAAATATGAAGAAAGGGAGTTTGCATGAATATTAACATGGGGGAAGATAAAGTATATTTTGAATCCTGCTATCTCTACCAGTTTTCTAGGCAACTTTTAAAGTTAGATCGTCTAGGGTTGAGAGAGAGAGAGAGAGAGAGAGAGAGAGAGAGAGAGAGAGAGATTAACTTCTAGTTAAGGTTTAACTTTGTGTTGGAGATGTGACTATATCCCAGGAGAATACCTGGTACATACTGGGCCCTAAGGAAATATTTGTTATAAAATCCTTGTATGTAATCAAAATGTACCTAGCATCTTGAGCCAAACCCAGGGAGAGATCACCAGTTAGTAGATTCAAAGAGCAAAAGGCAGTCATCAAACAACAGGAAAGAAATCATTTAATTAGAGCAGTAAACAAGTAACAAGGCCATTCTTCAGAATCCAACGGCATTGGTACAATCAAAATCACAGCTGGGGGGGGAGTGGGAGGAAGCAGAGTTCCCAGCATGCCTCAGTGTGAGGTGGTCACTGGGTGGACAACAGCACTGTAGGAAAGAGCAGGTAGAGAGGGACATGGGCCCAGGGGCCTGCCTCCAGCAGGAGGTGAAAAGAGAGCACACCCAGGTGTCCACCATAGGCATGTCTCAGATCCCCTGAGCGCACACCTCACCCAGGTGTCCATCATAGGCCTGTCTCAGTTACCGTGAGCTCCACACCTCACCCAGGTGTCCATCATAGGCCTGTCTCAGTTCCCCTGAGCTCCACACCTCACCCAGGTGTCCATCACAGGCCTGTCTCAGTTCCGCTGTGCTCCACACCTTACCCAGGTGTCCATCATAGGCCTGTCTCAGTTCCCCTGAGCCCATACCTCACCCAGGTGTCCATCATAGGCCTGTCTCAGTTCCCCTGAGCCCACACCTCACCCAGGTGTCCACCATAGGCCTGTCTCGGTTCCCCTGAGCCCACACCTCACCCAGGTGTCCATCATAGGCATGTCTCAGTTCCACTGTGCTCCACACCTCAGGATGGGAAGATTCTGCTTCCTTTTTCTCCAGACTTCATCTTACATACTGTGCTGTGACTGGGAACAAAGCACCTCGGGCCGGGCTGGCCATGACGTGGCTGCACTGTATCTGAGGGACCAAGGAGACCTGGGTGTTCAGTTTTCCCAAGCAGCCACTGGAGGGCCCCCAAAGGTAAGCTTTGCCAGGTGCTACTCAAACACAACTTTTTGTTTGTTTGGTATTTTGTTTGTTTGTTTTTTGGTTCCTTCTGAAGTTTGATCAGTCCCAGGCCTTTGGGAAGCTGGCAAGTGTCTGTGTCATTCTTAAAAATGAGAGATAAGGGGCTGGAGCAACAAGTCCGTGGTTAAGAGCATTGGCTCACCTATTGAAGATCCAAGTTTGGTTCCCAGCACAAAGTGGAGGCTGCCAACCGTCTGTAACTCCAGTTTCAGGGAATCCAACTCCCTCTTCTGGCTTCCATGGGCACTGTGTGCACTCTTACATACATGTAAGCAGAACACTCATACACATAAAATAAAAATAAATTTTAAGCAAATTTTAAAAGAAACGAGTGTCAAATAATACTTGGCTGGAACAGACTGAGTCCGCTCGGAGCAGAGGTCAAACGAGGACCTTGCCACACAGCTCTGTCTGTGTCCCTGCGGCCAGGCTGCCCAGCCCACACACGCCTGTCCTGAGCCCACACGTAGCTCCATCAGCACACCTGCCCTCGGACCTACAGCACCCTGAGTGCAGTGCGCCTGCGCAGTTCACTTCCAGCGCCTCCCTGCGTTCGCCTTGAGACATCCCCAGCATGGGCCACAAAGGTCTTCCTCCTTGTGCCGCTCCAAGCAGGGAGCCATCTACCTTGCTTTGGGGACAGGGTCTCTCATGCACTCTAGGGCTCACTGATCAAGTGAGCGCACTTACTGAGAAAACCCCACATAAGCACACTCCCCAAACTGTGTATCCCAGGCTCCAGGATCCTCAACTGCTCCTATCCTTTGTATAAACTGATATGGATTCATGTAGCCAATACAGACGTCATACATTCACCCTGGTTTGTTGAGACAGGGTCTCTCTGTAGCCTCAGCTGACCTGGAACTCACCATGTAGACCAGGAACTCACCATGTAGACCAGGCTGGCCTCAGTCTCACAGAGATCTGCCTGCCTCTGCTTCCCATGTGCTGGAATTAAAAGCACATTCCACCACACCCAACTTAGACATTCTTTTTTATAGATTTATTTTTATTTTATATGAATGAAGTAGTTGCTTGCACGTGTGCCGCATGGGCGCAGTGCCTGTGGAGGCCAGAAGGGGGTGTCAGAACCTCCAGAACTGGAGCTACAGGTAGTTGTTAGTTGCCATGTGGGTGCTAGGACTCGAACCTAGGTCCTCAGCAAGAACAGCCAGTGCTCTTAACTGCTGAGCCATTTCTCTAGCCCCTGTCCACACATTTTAAAAGTAATCTTAAGGTTTTTGATGACGCCTAGCAGGGATGTAAACACTGTGTATAATGCTTGCTGTATTTATATTATTTGGAGAAGGATAGCAAGAGAGTAATCTGTATATTTCATCATGGACACATTTCCCCCATTTCTGATCCGCATTCGAATGCACAGATGTAGGTTTAACCATCTGACCGTCTGTGTTGTCACTTCTCCAGCACTGGATTGAGATGCTGGTGGACATAGGGCAAGCCACCTGCATTGTTCTTGCTGGGTCAAGATAGTAACCTTTCCAAAATACCCTGTCCCTGACTGGTGGTGGTGGTGGTGGTGGTGGTGGTGGTGTGTGTGCAGGCCAGACACCAATGTCCATAGGTGTCTTCCTCAGTTGTCCTCCAGCATATTTTTCGAGATAGTCTCTCAAAGCTCAGCAATTGGTTAGGCCGGATGACCGGCAAGCCCCAGGGGTCTCCCTGTCTCTGTGTTCCCATTGCTATGAGTAGGGTGTGCTCTGCTGAGCCCAGTTTCTTTGCATGGGTGCTGGATGGAACTCAGGCCCTCCTGCACTACTATCCACTGAGTCGTCTCCCCAGATGCAAGATATAAGGAGAAGCCACAATAGCCACCTCTGTGCATAGGCAGACAGATGGAAGAATGTTCTCTGTTGGTTCACAGCACTGCTTGCTCATAGTGTCCTCGCCCAGTCTGTTGAGAGCAGAGGCCAGGAAGCAAAAGTTGCTGAAGACTCTCTCAGTATAGCTTATAAGACTCAGGGCTTGAGACAGAGAGATATTTGGTGCATTCACCCTGGTAGAAGCAGATGAAAATAAAAATGAACTCAGCTCAAGATTCAAAACTGGGGACAGAACTGTTGTTGGATGAGATTGAAGCAGGCACCAGGCAGAAGGAGCAGGCCTGCAGGTCACAGTGCATCCTTCCGCTTCCCTCAGAGGGCACTCTCGCCTCGCAGATCGCTGGATGTGCTCCTCATCACAGAGCGTTTTTTTTCTTCCAAAGCAGGTCTGCTTTCTAGGTGGTCTGAACTGGCAGACTCCATGCCAAGCAGAGCAGGCGAGGCCGAGGGGCCTGGCGTTTCCTTCTTCCTGCTTCCACATCAGAAGTACATACTCAAGGTTAACAGAAAGCAGCCTTTGCCAGAACTGTGTTCCTAAGGTCCCCCCGCCCCCCTTCATTTCACAGACCTAGTACACAGCGCTGCTGTGGAGAGCCAGTGTCTTCTCAGGAGAGACTAAAAGAGGAGACTGATTTTTCAGAGAAATTGTGCAAATGCAGCCCAGCAAACAGGAAGGAGCCTTGAGTCCTAGACCGGGCCCTTCCTCCCCGTGGGCCCCTGCATGTAGGGAAGAAAGCCAAAAGCGAGCTGAGCACCTTCTCCAACTCCAGCCCACCCCAGGCCGTGCTGCCTTCAGGCCAGAGTTGTCTCTTCACAGTACAGGTATCCATGTGTGTTTATGCATGATGTGCTTGTGGGGTCTCTCTCTCTCTCTCTCTCTCTCACACACACACACACACACACACACACACCCCTAAATGAGTGCTCAGACCACTGTGTGTGGCTCTACAGTTGTTTGTATAATGCTTAGTTTGGGGGTGCAAGGCATGGACATTGGCATTGCTGTGGACAATGATGTCGATGCCTCTCAGGGCCTGAGTGAATGCTCCAGTCACTCCTGCTGTGAGTGGAAAGGTCTGGTTGCTGAGGGATGGTGAAGCACCCTAGGATGGACCACACATGTGGGACTGAGTGCACAGGTGCATGAAGAGGAGGGAGACCCAGTATCAGGAAGCTGGTTCCATCACAGGAGCGACGCAAGTATCATATCCTACAGAGAGAGTCCTTTAGTATGTGGAAAGCACACCCTTTAATGCTGTAGGAGAGTGTGGGATGCAGCCAGGATTGTGGGACCTGCCTGGGTGTACTCAGCAGCCTCCATCCAGCACCTTGTATCAGCCCCCATTGAGAGAAAGGGAATTGGACAGCAACGAGATTTCTCTGTATGTGTGGAGTGTGTGTGTGTACCAATGCATGTGGAGGTCAAAGGTCACCCTTGGATATTGTTCCAAGTACCAGTAACCTTGTTTTTTATTTGATTTTTGTGTGTGTCTGAGTGTATTGCCTGCATATATGTAAAATGCACCCTTCATCAAGCCATGCCCACAGAGGTCAGAAGAGATCATCAGATTTCCCTAGAACTAGAGTTATAGACTGTTGTTAGCCACCATGTGGGTGCTGAGAATCAAACCTGGGTCCTCTGCAAGAGCAGCCAGTGCTCTTAACCATTGAGCCATCTCTCCAGACCCTCAACTTATTTCTTGAAATAGGTTCTCTCGTTGGCCTGGAGCTCACCAACTATGCTGGGCTGGCTGGCCAGCGAGTCCCGGAATCTGCTGTCTGTGCTGGGATTACAGTTACATTCCATGTGGATTCTGGGGATCAACCTCAAGTCTCCCCAGTAAGGGTTCTTCATCTAGGCATTGAGTCGGGCAAGCCAGCTGTGAGAAGAGCCCACAGACACGGACCCAAGGCTCTTCTTCCCCAGAGCCCTGAGAACACAGAAGGGCAGATGACCCCAGACTCAGAAAGAAAAGCATAGTAGTGTTCTACCACTACAGAGAGTTCTTAACTCAGAGTGACTACAGAAAATCGTGTCAGGACAGTACACTGAAGGCAGCTTTTACGAGATTCTTAAAGCACAAAGCTGGCAGAGGACCTACAAATGCCCAGAGAGGAATTCAGATGACTCAACGGATCTCTAATGGGCTTAAGTTGGAGACCCTGGGCAGGAAAATAAAGCCTTCAGCAAGATCGGAGGAGGGCAGGGCCCAGAGCCGTACCCTTGGCAGGACCCTCACATAAAGTCATTGTAATTATAGTCTTGGGAGGAGAGAGCCTTGTTCTCTCTCCCTGCACCCCTATAAAGCCCTGGTTTTACTACTAAGTCTTTTGGCCCTGGTTTTCGTTTTGAGTTCTGCAGCAACAGAGAACCTTTGGCCCAAGCCTCGAGCTTTCTATTTTAAAAAAGAAAGGATTTCAGAGTCCTGGGGAGCCTGTAATTTACTGAGAATTGCAGCCATCAAGTCCACCCCAAGGCAGGGATGCCTCTCAACTCTTCCTGTCACACCACCTGGGTCTCCTGTTATGTGCATTGCGGTTGCCATGGTTTCTTGGCTGCCTGTGTTTTATATCTCACCTAATGTACAAGTGGGTATGTCACGAGCGAGCGTGGGGCCTGACACGCCTTCCTATTTACAGGCCTTGGGCTTGCAAACATGGCAGGACCTGCCAATTTAGAGCCCCCTGGAAACCTGTGGATTTGGAGTCCTAGGTAAGATGCCAAATACTTTTTTTTTTTCTTTGAGGTTCGAGTTCTTTTTAACTTCTGGCACACGTGGGACTTCCTGTTTCTAAGAAAAAAAAGCTTTTAAAAAGTTCCATTAAAAGAACTCCTGAAGAGCCCTGGATGCCCAGTGGTTTTCACAAAACAATATTTTGATGGGTTAAGTGTGAATGTATCAGAGACACAGGGTCTGGATTCCCCTTGAAGCACATGGGGATTTGAGTGCAGGATGGAAGGCAGGCCACACACCTCCCAGCACTTCCAAATGTTCAGGTTCTAAAATGTGTCTGCCCATCCTACATGGAGGTGGTCAGCCACAGCCGGTCAGACGCCCACTTCTGAAAATGTTGGCAGGTGCTCTGTCAGGGAAGCCCTTGAGTCAGGCTGCTGTCTTTTGAAATAAGGCCCCCCCCCCCCAAGGTCTCATGTAACCCAGACAAGCCTTGAACTGCTGAGCCTCCTGCCTCCGCCTCCCGAGTGTGGGTTTACTGGGTGCTGGAGACCTGAACCCAGGGCAAACGCTCTACCACCTGGGCTGCATCTCCAGCCAAATCACAAATCACGCTTCTTAGGAGTAGTGGGCCTTTAACAGGTAAGAAGGTCACAAACAATTGAAACTCAGCTCCAACCTTAACTAGATCTATAGTCGGGTGTGGGGACTCCCGGCCACCAACCCCCAGGGCTCTGGCTTCCCCCCAATCACACTTCTGCTTTCATCTCACATGGTCTTTGCTTAGACCAGAAGCAAGAAGTCTCAAGATCAATCAACCAATCAATCGAACAAAAAGAAACCCTCTCAGAACTGAGGCTTCCAACTCAGGCCATTAAGGCAAAAGCTTGGATTTCTCCCATAGAATTTCCACAGTTCTGAGGGGCCAGGGAGGCCAGAAACCCTTTCTCCCAGAGGCTTGCTTCCTTCCCATTCGAGCACCGAGATCTTATGCTGATGGAAACAGTTGCTTTGGAAAGGGGGCCAGGAGTTCAGAGCAGCACAACAGCCTGGGGATTCGGCTTTCCCATGAACTTAGAATTTCTAGAGGCAGTGAAGACACTTCCCCAGCCTGTTAGCTTTCTTGGAAGATGATGTAGGTCTCCTAGGAAGCTCCTTTTTCTCAGCTGTATACTATGACCCTGGTTACCAATGACGGGCCAGCTTCTTGAAAATAGATAAAAGCCAGACGCTTCTGGTCTCTGGGTGTAGACTGATTTAGTTTCTGCTGTTGGCCACGCAGGCCTCCCTCACTTCCTTTTAGTCTTCGGGGGCATTTCCTGCATTGCCACTATTTATTGTCGGGCTATAAGAAACACTAGAAAGATACAACTAGAGGTGGTCAGATCTTTCCCAGTCAACAGGACTTTGAACTAGCTTGAAAGCAGAAGTGGGCTTTAGTTGAGAGGACATTTGGATGGGCATCAAAGAGATAGGAGAAACTCATGGCCTTTCCCCCATGAGTAAGCCAGCTGTACCATTAGGCCCTCAGTCCAGAAGGGATGCCTTTATAGATTACCAAACGACTTCTGGGAGGAAAATGTAGAATGCTTCAAACTCCTTCAGGGCAAGGATGTCAGATTAAAAAAGAATAATAAACTACTCCAAGGAACTACAGTGAACTCCTGCACAGCCCCGGCTGTGCTAGGAAAATTGCCTATTCTCCTTCCTGGTCCCCACATCTAATTAATAGTAATTATTTACCTGGGGCCCATTCTGTGCCACATATTTCCAGGTGTTTTTTTTTTTTTTTTTTTGATTCTTAACTCATTTAGTCTTCACAACACCATTAATAACCAGGTTCTTTTATTATCCTGATGGGGAAACCAAGGCACAGATAAGTGGTTTGCTCAATTGCCAACATACTTTGGCAGAGCCAGGCTTTGAACTCCAGACCCTACAGAAGTTGAGTGTTTTATCTGTAGGCTGGACGACCCCATCCAGCCTCTGATCTTGATAACAGCCGGCCTCTCCCTTCCTCTAAAGTACTTTACAAGCAAATAATTATGTTGAAATAAAGTAAATCAGACACAAAAACATTTCCTTATAATTTGCCATGTCGACATTCGCTGCCGGCCTAGGCATCTTCACACAGACAGGCTTTGTCTTCATGTGGAAAAAGCTACTGTGAAGGTTGAGATATACAAAACTAAAACATTCATTAAAAGGAGATCCCTGAGGTCTCTAGACAAACAAGGGATTCACAGACACTTAGTGAAGTTGGTGGGGAAATGGGTGCTGAGGAAAATCTCAAAGAGAACTTAGAAGGAACAAAGAGACTCTTGGAAGGAAGGAAAAGAGCCAGAAGCCAGGCTTGAATGGGAGGCCCTGTTGCCTGCTGGCTGGGCAGACGCAGAAAGGACTTTCTTTCTGGCAGGGCTGTTGCAAAGAGCTTCCTCTTCTGGTCTGGTCTGTATAGCGCCCACCATGGCCCTGTGAGCTGTCTGGTCTCTGAGGAAGGAGCCCAGCCCAGCCCCAAGCCCACACCCAGTCTGTCCCTTTTCTTTTTGGCAATAGAGCCAGTGGTCAGCCTCCACCCCGGGATAACAGTCATGGCAGAGAAGTACCGTGTCTCTGACTCCCTCGTAATGCCTTATAATATAGAAGCTGGCAAGGCACTGAGGATACGGGAAGGGGGGCTGTGAGTGGACCCAAAACGCTTCACACACAGTTCCATCTTACAAGGAGAATAAAGTGGCTGAGAAAGCCTGTCTCTGCTTCCAGGTCATGCCCCATCTGAACATCCATGGAAGGCTATTTTGACTTTACAGAAAGGCATGTGCTAAGTTTTGTTTCTATGGAGATAGAGCCATTAGGTTAAACAGCAATTGAAAGCTATTTAGTGAAAAAGATACCAAGTGCCATTTTTTTCGTTTTGCACAAGTGTGCTTTATTATTTCAATTAGCAACTACAGAACAATGGTTTTAGTTGTGTAAAATCACGTGTATGCATGCCGTTCAGAAGAACAGCCCTGCTTGGGCTGCGCACCGCAATGCCGGATCTGGCTGTGCTCCTCGCCATCTCCTCGAGCGATCTTTGCAGCTGTGTGTAAGCATCGTGGCTGAAGGACTTGCCTGAGTGTTTGATTGTCTTTCTGAAAGACTCACAGCCTGTACCCCAGGGATACCCTGCTTCAGCCAGGGTGTCCCTGGGGCACAGGGACATCTCCCAAAGTTTCCATGTCCTCTCCATTAGTCTCACTAGCCATAGATGAAGTATTTAAACACATGAACTTGTGGGGGGCAGTTCATATTCAACCCATAAATCATCCAAAGAGAAACTTGACCTCCATAGCAGGTCAGCCCCATTCTCTGGGCCGTCTGGACGGACCTGCCGTGTCTCAGTGAGCTGTCCAGTCTCTGAAGATGCAAGGCCCTGGCCACACCATCTGCCCTGATCTTTCTGGCCACCGACCCAGTGGTCAGCCTCCACCCCGGGACAGCTGCCACAGCCTCTGACTCTCCTTAGAGGTGACCCTCCACCTCCACCCAGTAGAACCTGAGTACCCCAAGTCTGAAGTTCATGGCAGGGTGAGGATAAGCTACATCCCAACACCTGAACAGACTGCCAGGGAGCTTCAGGGCAAGGCCTCCAACCCAGTCACATTCGGCCAATGTGACTCTTACTGGCTATAAAACGCTGGTGGCTCTCATCTCTTCCTGCAAACCAAGGACCCCCTACGCAGTCCTCTCTTTGTTAAAGCGTTGGTCCTGATCTGCTTGCTTCATGGAGCACCGAGAAGAATCAGTGAAATGAAGCTCGTGTCGAGATATGGATCGAGTCAGCGCACTTCAAGGCTTCTCAGCATTACCTCTTTCTTGGCTTAGCCCCCTTCCCTGCCTTAGCCTGTGTTTCAGCTCCTTTCTAAGGATGGCCATGGGGAAGTAGTTCTCAAATACCTTCTCGCCTGGGCTTCAGGTGCAGACTCGGCCCATGGATCCAGAGGGTTCAAGAGTTTGCAGAGCTACCAAGTCTCCAGGTAAGATCCATGCTTCTAGTGAGATCCAGAGATGATGTTTTGGATGGTACATAGGACACAGCCAATGTGTGTGTGTGTGTGTGTGTGTGTGTGTGTGTATGGATAGTGTATGTGTGGATGGATAGGGATAATGCTTGCTTGATATCTGTCTGGTTCTTAAATACAGCTGTGTATCACTTAACACCAGGATTACATTCTGAGAAGTGCCTCATCAGGTGACTTTATTATTGTGCACACAACATACAGTGCTTTCACTAAGAAGGTTATGATGCCACTAGGTGATGCAGTCTTGTGGAACCACTCCCATAAGCTATGATGTCAGTAGGGGATACAGTCTTATGAGGTCACTCCCATGAGCTATGACATCACTAGGTGATGCAGTTTTAAGGGGTCACCGATTGTACTGTCACATGGTGTATAATTACACTCAAATCTAATAGATGATGTTAGAAAAGTAAAGCCCAAGCCTTGCTTTCTTATTCCTGATCCACAAACCTTGGCTGTGCGTCAACCCGGCAGTGAGTAAGGAGGACCTTCATGAGACCCAGAAGTTTGTCTTTACCACCTGTAACCATCCCTACAGTTCCATGTTCATTCTACCCGAGAGCTGAGGAGGCAATTGGTTCATCATCACATTCCAGATGCCTGTAACCTAAACCCCAGATGCTTCAAGGGACAGCTTTCCTGCCTGGCATTTATTGTGTTATTCCCTGCCCCTTGGGTCTCCTAGACTCAGAGTAGCAGACCTCTGTCCTCATAGCCTGTTGTATCCCAACTTTGTCCCTGTTGAGGGCATTTCCAGTGTTCTGACCCTTGAAACTTAACTGAGAAAGCTACATAAGCCTCTAAAAGCTATGTGTGGTGTGTGCATGTATGTGCATGCAGGTGTGCTGTCCCATGCGTGAGCTGCAGGTTGATACCAGATGTGTGCTTCTATTGCTCTCCATCTTATTTTTTTTAATTACCTATTTTTATTTTATGTGCATGAGTGTTTTGCCAGCATGTATGTATAAATATCACATCTGTGCAGTGCCTGTGGAGGCCAGAAGAGTGCGCTGGATCACGAACCTGGAGTTACAGAAGATAGTAAACCACCATGTGGGTGTTAGGGACTGAGCCTGGACCTTCTGCAGGTGCAGCAAGCACTCCTATCCCTGGGCTTTCCAGCCGCTGCACCTTGTTTTTGGAGGTAGGTCTTTCTGAACCCAGAGCTCTCTGTTTCAGCTAGACTGGCTGGCCAGGGAGCCCTGGCACCTGCCCGTTTCTGCCCCGCTCCAGGGCTGATTCAGATGCCTACCATGGTGCTTGGCTTTTACATGTTGCAGAGCATCGGAATTCAGCATCGGAAAAAATTCATTCTTTTTGTTAAGCCCTGAGCAAATTTGGAAGTTCAGGTCAAGAACAAGTTCTTTCATGAATTCAGCGTCTCTTAATTTGTTCAATTCCAATTAACATGGACTCAGTTTTTCCATTGTCACTGTCCTTTCTCATCTGCAAACCCCGTCCATTCTTTTCCTATAAACAAAAACCACTGAGGGAGTGAAAATAAGTCATAAATAAAGACATAACCTTATGTTGATGAGTAAAGAGAGAATCAGGTTAAATTGTATGTGGTGATTGCAGTGGAGCATTTAGGGCCTGAAGTGGGTGAACTCCCATGAAGTTTGTGAGCCTGAGGGACACTGGTAGACAATGTGCCATCTTTCTTCTTTAAAACATTTTTTTTACCTATTATTTTTATTTTATGTGTATGGTTTTATTGCCTGCATGGACATAAGTGCACCCATGACATGCAATGCCTGTGAATGGCAGAAGAGGGCATTGGATCCCCTGGAACTGGAGTTACTGATGGTTGTTAGCTGTCATGTGGGTCCTGGGAACTGAACCTCGGTCTTCCACAAGAGCAGTCAGTGCTCTGAACTGCTGAGCCATCTCTCCATGCCTGATATTCCCTCTTGACAAATGGTGAGGGACAGTCAGGCTTGCTGGAATGGGATTGAAGGAGAGGAGAGAGAGAGAGATGGACACTGGGAAGGAGAGGGTGAGGGTTAAGGCATGTCACCATCGAGAGATGGTTTGATAGCCAGGTGAGCTGTACAGGGACCAGGGCAGGGAAAAGGGACAGAGGAGGCCACAGTCTGACTTCAAAGGCAGCTGAGTTCAAACATGCCATGTTGACTCAAGATCAATTATTTAAGTGGGCACATTTTGACTGCCACTGAGGCCGTGGGAGAGACAGTGAATTGGAGCCCGAGAAGGGAGCTTCGCTGAGTAGCTCCTAATGGGATCTTGGGAGAGAACATGAAAAAAAAAAAAAAAGTTTGGTAAAGGAAATGTAAAACTGACTTACTGGTGACTGGAAAGGAAGGGGGAGTGAAAAGAGAGAGAGCAGTGGCTGCTTTCTGGAAGCTTCTGCAGGGACCCAACTTACTAAGGGTCTCTCCTGTGAAGAGCTCATGGTGCTGGCAAAACACCTCAGATGGCCAAAGCATCAGGAAGCCGGATTCTCTTACACAGTGTCTTCCTGGGTCAGGCCCAATGCATGTTGGCAAAGAAGAAAAAAAGAAAAGTCATTTTCCACAGGCTTTCCTTAAAATAAACAGTCACTTTGAGCTCATTTAATATGAGAAATGGAATCCATCTTAGAGGCAATATGGTTTTATGCTCTTATTTCATAGATGAGAGAAATTCCTTGTTCCTAGTCACGTACCTAGTGAGTGATTCAATTAGAACTTGGTATTGTTTGGTTTTTCAGACTCTCAGCACAGAGTTCATTTTCATGCTCTGGGAACACAAGCCAGCTTTCTTTTGATGATATTTCCATGAAGAATAACATGAATTGGAATCTTTCACACAAGAGGAAAGAGGTTCCATGTGATGGACGCATCAACATTTTCATTTTGCTCTTCAAACAGCAATATTTTAGGGGACGCTTGGGGACCTCTGGCCTCTTTCAGCACCCCAGCTGGCTGCCTGTTCTGACTCAGAGATTAATTAGGAAATAATAGAGAAAGAACCACAGCATGGTTTTGGCTCCATTCCTAGTCACTCAAGCACTCTGTGTGTTTTATGACATTCCCGTCAGCCACTTGTGCCTTAGGAGCGGATTTGAGCTCTCCAGCTTTGATGGGCTAGGATTTTCATTCTTAGCCAGTCACCTGTGAAAGCATTTGTGGGAAGAACTCCTGATCAGGACAGCATCTACCACTGGAAACCCAAACAATTCCAGGCACTGCGTCCCCGTCACAGATCTCAGAGGGGCCTTGGGACCCAGCCAGCACTCCAACTTTGAGATCATTTTGCTGTTTGGAAACAGAGTCCAGCAACCGACACACCTCAGAGCATGAAAAGCCAGGGCCGAAGGCTAAAGGGCAGCTTGTCAGCAGTCAGCATTCTGGGCTTGAACCTGCTTTGGTGTGGGGGCCGTGACTTCACAGCCCCGTTCTGTGGAGCATTGTTCTTGGGGAGAGATGATTTAATAGGCCAGTGCACATTTGTGTCTATCCAGTCGGTTCCTGTATTTATTATATTTTACTTGGTTGCCCTGGGAAGAACAAATAGATTATGTAAGTCCAGAGACACCCAGAGGTCAGCATCTGCAAAGGGCAGCCCGAAGGGATGTGGTCAAGAAGGAGAAAGAGATGGTCGGACGTAGGAAACCCGAGCTCACAAGTGCTTTCCTAGATGTTTCCAGAGCAAAGGCGAGGAAAAATGCCAGGGTGTAAAATGTTCTCGGGCAGTGGGAGGAGGAGAAGCTTGAGGAGACCTGCTCTGAACTCCGACTTGCTGGGCATCTAATGGCTTCAGCTTTCCACATACATAATGGGCTCAACAATAATGAGCTTGCTTCTTTGAAGAGGTTGGTCTGGGACTCACAAGGGAGAATATGTGTTTGTGCATTAAAATGTAAAGATGACATGTAAACTCAGGATATTAGTATTTAATATAATGATTGTTATACTTAGTTGAATAGGAAAGTTGTGTGTACACAGAACTCTGCCCAAATAAGCTATGTTTCTTAAAGTAACTTGGGGAGAAAAGACTGGAATCTGACAAAGGAAATGATGCTCAGTGCGCAGGAAGTAGGAAACCTCACGTGTTCCATCTTCTGGTTCATTTAGCCACGATCCAAGCCACTCAGAGACACAGTCAAAATCACCACTGGTCTTTTGTATTATGATGACTTTTAGAAAAATTCAAAGGTATTTCCTAAATAGTTGAGTCTTCATGAGGCCGATGGAAGCGATCGGCCCCCTGCTCCTCCGAGCGGCCTCCCTGTGCTATAGGAGGGCCCCGAAGGGGAAAGGACAGGGTTGCAGTCCAAAGTGCACAAGTAAGTTTACAGATATATCCAGCCCCTTCTGAGATTACATAAGGCTCAAAACAGCTCCCCCTGCAGGCTCAGAAGGGGTTCTCCTTGCTGTGTCTCTTCTCACATCGCTCACTGGGACCAGGAGTGGACGCACTGGGGACCCTCTCAGGAATCTCTGGCCTCTGTGTTGCAAGCACCACGCACATCTTCCTTCTATGTCCTCCGGCTTCTCTTAGCTTTGCCGAAATCCACCGAAGCCTGTCCACCTGCTCTGCTTGAGGTTCCACCCTGAGGCACAAGTGCCATTAAGTACATGAGTGTGTAGGATGGCCCCGTCTGTGAGGGGTCCTGCCCCATGCAGCCTTGAGAGGATGGAGCAACGTGACTTCCTGCTCCTTTGACTGCCTGTCACAGGGAGCCTGTCAGAATGATCAGGAACCTGAGATTCCGACAGGTGTGTTTGTTTATACTTCTTCCCCTGCCTTTTCCAGCCATTCACTCACCTAGACTGTGTGTGCTGACTTACCATCTCTGGCAGGCTCTTCAGCAATGTTGTTCACATTTGAGACGGAGTTTTCCCCTTGCTTTTAAGACATATGATATCTGTGATGCTTCACATCAAATTAGAAGCTCTTGTAGTTGAGTTGAACAGGGAGCTGTTTGAATCCAGTGCTGTGAATTGTAATAATCGCGACAACACCATGCTGTTTTCCCCAACATTCACTTTGATTAGTTATTGTTTAAAAATTCACATTTGGAGAAGTTAAGGATTTGAAAATCTCCCAGAAGTTTCAAAGACAATCAGACTTCCCCAGTTAGGTGTGCCAGAGAAGGCAGAGAACGCCTCACTGAATCATAGCTGTGTCTGACAGAACAGACTTTATGGATTTTGGCAATCAGTGAAGATCACTGTGCAGGAACTTGGGGTTTGGAGACCCCCATTTTCCCCGAATTCTCTGTTTACCCTTCAGCCCTTTTCTCTGTCTGACATTCTCACAACCCAGAATTTTATGCATGGAGTGAAAAGACAACAATAAAAGCATGGAGTAAAGGCAGACTGGGTGTTAAGGTGGGTGTACACTGAACCACTTCCATAGTGATAACAATTGTTCATCACAGCGATTTGGTGATCTCCACATTACAGATGACAACACAGGCTTGGAGTAGGTTTGGCAGGTGTCTCAAGGGCACATACTAAGCATGCCCCAGACTGGGACTCAAATCCAGGACTCCGGGCTCCAAATTCTAAGGCCTTCAGCACATCACACAGTCTCTCCCAGCCGAATGGCAGCAGTGTAACTTCCTGACTGACCTGTGCTAGGAGGGCGGGAACAGGGCTTTACCATCTAACACCACTGTGATTCCACCCCCTCCCAGGGCATCGGTGATGAGTGGCAACCCACTCAAAGCTGTCTAGATGGTGTTGCAGTTACGATCATGACGTTTTGGAAGATGGTTCTTTACCAAAAGCGAGACGTAGCCAATTTACAGGAGAAATGTAAGGATTTTAAATATTTATTTATTCTTTTTTAATTTTAGTGTATGAATGTATTGCTTGCATCTGTGTAAGTGCCTCTGTGTTCTGCAGTGCCCACAGAGTTCAGAAGAAGATGTTGGATCCCCTGGAACTAGAGTTTCAGGTGGTTGTTAACCATCATGTGGGTGCTGGGAATTGAACCCGGGTCCTCTGCAAGAGAAGCTAGTGCTCTTAACCACTGAGCTATCTCTCCAGCCCTGAGAAATCTAAGGATTTAATCCAAACGTTAAAATACAAAATAAAGACTGCTGACCAGGAAAGGCCACGGAGGACAAAGCGCACTCTACACCATCCTTTTAAGGACGGGAAGAAAGGCTGGAGAGATGACCCAGGGGTTATGTTACTGATCTTTTAGAGGCTCCAAGTTTGGTTCCCAGTACCCATGTCAGGCAGCTCACCGCTACCTGTAATTCCAGTTCCAGGGGATCTGATGCCCCCTTCTGGCCTCTTCTGGCACCTGCTCTCATGTGGCATACACACGCATATGTAGATAAAAAGAATTAAAAATAAATAAAAAGACAGGAGAAAAGGACCTGTGGGTTTCTATAGCAGGGAGTGGAACTGAGTGCTAGGAAATTGGAATCTTTCATAGACTTGGACTCAAGTGGGCCTTTAATAACGTATAAGTTTAGGTTTGGTTTTTCCACTTAACATGATGGAGAAGTTTTAGAGAAACTAGCAAAGGTCAGAAGTCACAGGTAAGCATTGGGAGTGGTGCTGCTCGAGTTTACTTTAGGTGAAATGTCAAGGCAGCAGTCACCACATGCTTCCTACAGTTATAAAACTGTCAGTCTCATTGGCTTCCACCTCTCAGAGGGCTCAGGATCCATGTGTGCTTCAGATTGACCTCATTTTTAAGAAGGAAAACTTCTTTTCTGAAAAAATTATATGTAAACCAAGAGCATTTGCCAAAATCAAACTGTGAGTTGAAGAGCAGGAAGAATTCCACAAACAGATTGAGAGACACTGAAGCCCTGAGTCCTCCTCCCTGCGAGCTGACCGCAGGCTCCTTGCTCTGCCGCCCTTTCTCCACAGCCTGTTGCAGGCTGAGCCACGACTGGCACCACACGGCTCAACCTGCAACAGGAACAAAACCAGAAGGCCAAAATCCTCTCCAGACCCAGTCTGACCCAACCTGATATTTCACTTGGTTTGAGTCCTGGTGTGGAAAACAAAATTGAGTCATAAATATCTAGAAAAAAACCTGCTACTTCAAAAACAATTCTATGGTGGATGTTTTAGAGAAGCAGACTTCTGTGAAATGAATCATTGTCCACTGATCCGTTTGTTCTAAAAGTATCTATTTAGAGCTTTGATTGACTTGGCTATCTGTAGACTGTGCCAAATGTGGGGGAAAATGTCCTGAGCCTGGTCCTCCGGTACATGGTCCTCCTGAGCCTGGTCCTCCTGAGCCTGGTCCTCCTCAACCTGGTCCTCCTCAACCTGGTCCTCCTCAACCTGGTCCTCCTGAGCCTGGTCCTCCTGAACCTGGTCCTCCTGAACCTGGTCCTCCTGAACCTGGTCCTCCTGAACCTGGTCCTCCCTCCTGAACCTGGTCCTCCCTTCTGAGCCTGGTCCTCCCTCCTGAACCTGGTCATCCTAAGCCTGGTCCTCCCTCCTGAACCTGGTCCTCCTCCTGAACCTGGTCCTCCTGAGCCTGGTCCCCCTCCTGAACCTGGTCCTCCCTCCTGATCGTAGTCCTCCTGAGCCTGGTCCTCCTCCTGAACCTGGTCCTCCCTCCTGAACCTGGTCTTCCTCCTGAACCTGGTCCTTCTGAGCCTGGTCCTCCTCCTGAACCTGGTCCTCCCTCCTGATCCTGGTCCTCGTGAGCCTGGTCCTCCCTCCTGATCCTGGTCCTCCTGAACCTGGTCCTCCTGAGCCTGGCCCTTCTTCCTGAACCTGGTCTTCCTCCTGAACCTGGTCCTCCTGAGCCTGGTCCTCCCTCCTGATCCTGGTCCTCCTGAACCTGGTCCTCCTGATCCTGGCCCTCCTTCCTGAGCCTGGTCCTCCTGAGCCTGGTCCTCCTGAACCTGGTCCCCACTTGCTCTTCAGCATCTACAACTTCATCAACAAAATAACCTGACTGGTTATTTTTAATTGAAAGTTATGGAATCTTGAGTGATCAGTAGTAGCATGACTTACTTTCTTTGATAGAAAATATAGGCTGAAGAAACCGGTATCTTACATTTTCCACAGTTGGAAGCTTTAGGAACATGGGTCTGGAGAGATAGCTCAGCAGTTAAGAGCACGGGCTGCATTTGCTGAGGACCTGGGTTCAGTTCTTAGAACCTACATGGTGGCTAATAACTGTTCACGATTCGAATTCCAGGAAATTTGATGCCCTCTTCCGACTTCTGAGGGCATTGCCTGACACGGATGTACTTATGTCCATGCAAGCAATACAGAAAAAAAAATTGGTAAAATATTTAAAACAAAAATTTTAGGAATTTAAGGAAGCAAAATTAGCCCTTACATTTCTCCTGTCTTGTGTTGCCCTCCGGGGGAGTCGCACTGTTAAACACCAGCTCTAGCCAATTCCCTTCCCTTCCTTTCTTCAGGATCAGTTCAGCAAAGGGCTGGACAACAGGCCTGGCCCCCTTAGCTACCCCACTGGGTAGCGCTGTATACCCCTGGGCCTTACTCCTTCCAGCTCGAACCCCCTGCTTCTCGGAGAAGCAAACTACACTTACTTCCTCCTCATCATAGTGAAAAAGACCATGCAGACCTCATTTTCTTGGTCTCTGGTCTTCTGTTTCTTTAAATTTCTTTGATCTCGGCACTTTGGCATGGTCTTGGAGATAATGGCATCTCATTATTCTTCAAGCTTTAAGTTGCACCTAGAGGCTAATTTAAGCAAATCTCTAACCACAATAAAGAGGTAAAGGTTAGTGCGCGCTCTTGTGATTCAGGACCGTGACTGTGCCTTCTCTTCCTGAGAGGGAAACCCACAAGGAGCCCATGAAGTACATGTTCCTTTCAATGGACTCATCCCTTTGCCCCTGGGTCCAACGGTCGGGTGATCCATAAGAACTGCCTGAGGCTTAGGGATGGTTTGGGTTCCCACAAGCTCCACTGAATAAAGATGTGTGTGGGCAGTGAACAGAGACTGTCTGAGGTTTCTGAGTCCCAGGAAGGTGGGGAGGGGGAATGGAGGTCACAAGAAGGAAAGATACATGAGAAGAGATAGGGGTTAACTTTTGTGGTCGCCTGTATAGTATTCAAATGATTTATATAAAAAAGACATGTATTTCAAACTAGCTATCTGACAAATGATTCATCCCCCCTACCACATCATCTATGTTTCTGTAATATGATAAATTAAGAATTCTTTTCAGGGCTGGAGAGATGACCTAGTGGTTAGGAGCTCCGACTGTTCTTGCAGAGGACCCGGGTTCGATCCCCAGCACCCACATGGTGGCTGAGAACCATCTGTAACTCCAATTCCAGGAGAACTCCAGTTCCAGGGGAATCTGACACCCTCTTCTGACCTCCACGGCATTGCACGACACAAGTGCACAAACCTACATGCAGACGGTACATTCATACACATAAAAAATAAATAAAATTAAAAAAATTATTTTCAGTCAATAGCAATTATTTTCTGGGTTAAATTAAAATATGGAAATTGGCTTACATAGTGTCCGAAGCATAATACACTCAGGGAATTCATTCTCTTCTACCTCCAAGCTTAAAATGTAAAGTTAAAACACACAGGCATGGGCTGGAGAGATGGCTGTGTCTAATAGCACTGGCCACTCCCTTAGAGGACCCATGTTTGGTTCCCAGTACGCACATGGTATCTAACAACTAACTGGAACTCCAGTCGTGGGGGACCTGACCCCCTCTTCTGGCCTCCATAAGCACTGCATGTAAGGGTCACTTACATACATGTAAGCAAAGCACACAAAAGTGTAAAATAAAAAATATATCTTAAAATACACATGCAGGTACAGGTAGCAGTTCTATTGAAAGCCTAGTGTCCCCCCCCCACCCCAGTGGGGGCTGGAGAGATGCCCCAGCAGTTAACAGCGCCAACTGCTCTTGCAGAGGACCCGGGTTCAATTCCCAGCACCCACACAGAGGCTAAGAACCATCTTTAACTCCAGTTCCAGGGGAATCCAATACCCTCTTCTGACCTCCACAGCATTGCACTACACAGGTGCACCAACCTACATGCAGACAGTACATTCATACATATAAAAAAAGAAAGCCTACTGTTATGTTAGTGATGGTGTTTACATCGTACAAATTAATTTATTGAATATGCGAACTACTCATTGTCTTTCTTGTTGGGTAAATGGAATTATTCTTCTCTTAACAGATGAATTAAGACACAGAGAAGAAAAGGAAGTTCCATAAAACCTCACTGCTAGTCCCCGCAGAGCCAAGGTTTAGGGCCGTGAGTGGTGACTCTGAAGAATCACCACAGTCTTTCTCTCCCAAACTTTCTGGCCACACACACCAAACTCCTTCTAAGGGAGGCTGGGGAGGCACCTCCATGGTAGAGCACACTGGTAAGGTTCTTGATGCACAAGCATGAGGACCTGAGCTTTGCTGCTGTGCATCCACCTAAGATCCTAGGCACCAGTGATGTGTGCCTCTAATCTCAGCACCGCGGAGGCAGGGACGGGAATATCTCCCGGACTCAGTGGTCAGTCGGCCTA
Source organism: Rhizomys pruinosus (assembly GCA_009823505.1). NCBI lineage: Eukaryota > Metazoa > Chordata > Mammalia > Rodentia > Spalacidae > Rhizomys > Rhizomys pruinosus. The sequence continues at coordinate 1,689,369 of VZQC01006311.1, read as the reverse complement.
GCAGAACTGGTGAGTTCCAGGTTTAGCGAGAGACACTGTTTCATCCATTAAAGAAGCAAATGATGAAGACATCTGCCAGGGACCTCTGTCCTCCACGTGCACATGTATGCATGTGCATCTGTACAAAGTCATGCAAACACAGGGACTCTACAACACACATGCACACCACACAGATATACACAGTGAAGTGGAGATTGACTGAGGGAGACATCCCGCATGGACCTCTGTCCTCCACATGTATGTATACATACATGTGAGCCTGTATATGTGTGCATACACATACAAGCACATGTACACACACATTAAATTCCTGCTAAGGAAACATCTAGGTCAACATTAGATTCCATTAAGATTAAAGTGTCATCTGTGAATTCTAGCACCAATTACCTAATTGTATGGCAAACTGAGCAACGTCAATGTGATCTGAAAACAACTGTGCTCTTATATTGTAAATCCCTTAAAATATAATAAACAAGAAAAAGATTAAAGTGTGATTTTGGATAAGGTATTTCCACAGCCTTCTTGGTTGATGAAGAAGGCTGTGGCCTCTGGACCAGGAAATAGCTGATAATGGTTGACAGGTATGTCACCACGGGCTGTTCCCTGCCTCTACACCATACAGAGAAGCCAGAGCATGAAGACATCTGTGAATACTGTCCCTCCTCCTGCCCTTGTCCTGGTGCCTCCTGGAGCCCCCTCCAGGGGTCCCTGGAAGCCTTGATGTCCCGTCTCATGCATGCTCACAAGAGCATCACTACCCTTCAGGGAGAGGACATTGTCTTTCTAGCTACAGACTTTAACCTGCCGGGGGCTGTGGACTGGGCAAGGATGCAGACCTGTTTTGGCCACCACTTCATGCTGGTACTGGAGAAGCAGGACAAGTACGAAGGCCACCAGCAGTTTTTCTCCATCATATTGGGACCAGAAAGCAGGCAGAGAACTTTGCCTATAGACGGGAGTTGAATGGGAACCAGCGGAGACTGACCTGGGAGGCCACACCCCGGTCCATTCACGACGGTGTGGCTGCAGCCATCATGAACACTAACTGCCTTGTTTTTAGAGACACAGCCATAGCACATCTCTTTCAGACAACGGGAACCTTGGGATCAATGTAATGATTTCTACATGTTGCCCATGAAGTTCTAGGAGGCTTTCATAAACCATGGGAATCATTTGGGCATAGTACTCTATGTTTAATAAAGGTTTTTTTTAATTTTATTTATTTTCATATTTGTATGAATGTACTGTCTGCATGCAGGTCTGTGCACCCGTGTTGCACAATGCCACAGAGGTCAGAAGAGGGCGTCAGATTCCCCTGGAACTGGAGTTAAAGACGGTTTTCAGCCACCATGTGGGTGCTGGGGATGGAACCTGGGTCCTCTGCAAGAGCAGTCGCGCTCTTAACCACTAGGCCATCTCTCCAGCCCCAATAAAGGGTTTTTATTTATTTTATTTATTTTTTTTTATTTTTATGTGTATGAATGTATTGTCTGCATGCAGGTCTGCGCACCCGTGTCGTGCGATGCCGCGGAGGTCAAAAGACGGTCTCGGATTCCCCTGGAACTGGAGTTCTCCTGGAACCGGAGTCACAGACGGTTCTCAGCCGCCATGTGGGTGCTGGGGATCGAACCCGGGTCCTCTGCAAGAGCGGTCGTCGCTCTTAACCGCTAGGCCATCCCTCCAGCCCATAAAGGGTTTTTAAAATAGATGTTTTATTCAGAATGTCTTCCCAAGTCAGGACCCACAACTACCCAGTGTTTCATTTGAACAGCAACTTCCTGTCTGCCATTGATGCGACCAAGTTCATTAAACTATGATAAATGGGTGGGCCTGTTAATTATTTGGAAGCTGGCCTGTGATCTCAAATCAACTCTGTTATTAAATTTTTATTTGCTTCCTGAACAACACTTGACAGGTTGCTTAGGGCTATTTCTGGCTTGCCTCTTTGTTGTTGCTCCTGATGTGACCTTCATCAGACACCTTTTGTTTTTAGGAGGCAGAAATCGTTTTAACAGCTTTCAAGCTGGGTGGCTGACCAGTGTATACCGAATCACCTGGAGAGCTCATCTCCAACACAGATTCAGCAAATCCATGAAGTTTAACAATCCCATCAGGTGATTCAGCAATAGAGTTTGAGGATGGCTGGCTTGAATTGTGGAAGAGAGTCCCAGGTTCTAAAGGTGCTCTAAGGTCGTCCTCTCCTGATACTGTTGGTATCTCTACTATTTCCTCCACTCCCCCCCCCCCGCCTCTGTCCACCTTCACATTAAAACCAGAACTCAAGATTTACATGAACAAGCTCCCGAGGTTTGTTTCTCTCTTCTGTTTTTGGTGGGTTGGTCTCATGATGTCCTGCGGAGTTCTCACGTGATTAGCCTTTGCTCACTGAAGTACAGATGACCTGTTTATACATGGCTTCCCTCAGAAGCCTTCCTTGATGGTAGCTGGTGTGAAGAACTAGATCAGTGGTTGGGAAAACGTTGTAACCAGTGGCCTGTGCTTGCTATTTAAAGGTGTGTGTCAGTTCTGTGGGGTTTTTTTGTTTGTTTGTTTGAAAAAAAAAAGATTAAAGTGTGAGTTTAGTCAGTGATCAAGAAGACTGACTAGTGGACCTGATGGGCTAATCAGAAGATCAAGTTCAAGGTCATCCTTGGCTGTGTAGTGAGTTTCAAATCAACCCCTGCAACATGAGACTGTCTCCTTTTTTTTTTAAACACCAAAAACTTTTTTCTGAATTATTTCAAGAATACTTAATGGGATAAAGAGATGAGATATCTGGTAATCTAGAAAACATAGGGTCATTTCCTCTGTGAGTGTCCTGACTGCTAATACTAATACTATACCATAGTTTAGTCTGCCTTATCTCCAGAGCACAGTCATATATGTAAATATGTGCATATATGTTTGCATAACTCCCACACACCATACTTACACCATGTGCTGTGGACTGTATTCTGTTTGGTTTCTCTCTTCAACAATGTATTTGTGTCTTTACCAGGCATGTAACTGCAATTCATTTTCAGCAGCAGATTTCTGAGAACATACCAGAACCAGACATTTGGATGGTTCTCTGTGGGCGATACCATGATCATAGTATGTCATGGTTTTGCTGGCGTGGTGGTTCACATATGCTACCTTGCTTCTGGACCACCATGGCTAGACTGTGCAGAGGCATGATCTCAGCTAGAATAGACACTGCTGGGCTTTGCCCTTCAGCCAGCAGTGAGCTCTGCTTGCTCTCATCACAGCACCTCTTACTGATCTGCACGGCCCAGTGCATTGTGGGGCTGTTACAAGGTGATCCCCCTGCCCAGTGCATTGTGGGGCTGTTACAAGGTGATCCCCCTGCCCAGTGCATTGTGGGGCTGTTACAAGGTGATCCCTCTGCCCAGTGCATCGTGGGGCTGTTACAAGGTGATCCCCCTGCCCAGTGCATTGTGGGGCTGTTACAAGGTGATCTCCCTGCCCAGTGCATTGTGGGGCTGTTACACGGCGATCCCTTTGCCCAGTGCATTGTGGGGCTGTTACAAGGTGATCCCCCTGCCCACTGCATCGTGGGGCTGTTACAAGGTGATCCTCCTGCCCAGTGCATTGTGGGACTGTTACAAGGTGATCCCCCTGCCCAGTGCATTGTGGGGCTGTTACACTGTGCTTTGAATTACCATTTCCCAGATGACTGTACAAGTATTTTACTCAGTGTTTCTTAGCTATGTGAGCACCCTGTTCTGTGAACTATTATTTTTGGCTAGACTGCATCAAATGGACCATCACAGATGTGTAAAACCTCTGGAGTCTGTCACTTTCCAGGGTGGTATGTGTCTTCCTTTCTCACTCTCCAAATTGTGTTGTGTGATAGATTCCTTTTAGTTTTAATTTATCAGCAGTTGCCTCCAAGCCTATGCTGGTCAACCACTTTCTCTCCGTAGGGAACAAGCACTATTCAATGTAATGCTTTAGACTGTGTATTGCTTTCCCTTTTTGAATGTCTACACAGTTCATCTGGAATTGACACTTTGGTGTGATTTGAGTTTAGGATATTCATGTAGCCTGTGGGTTGAGTGCAGTTTTGGAGAAGATGGCCTGTTTTCCCTTGTAGCAGAGTTCCAACTTTCAGTCTAGAGTTCACAGACCTAGACTTCATCACCCACTGGTCTGTCTGTAAATCCTTGGGACACCACACTGTCTGAGTCACTGTTACGTTCTGTTGTCCCCATACATGGTAAATGGGACAGAGAATCATTTTCCCCATTGTTGGGATAAAGCAGTAACCAGAACCAATCTGGGGAGGAAAGGGTTTATGTCATCTTACGCCTCCCAGTCGTCATAGAGGAAGGTGGGAAAGGAGCTCAAGCAGGAACCTGGAGGCAGGAAGTGAAGCAGAGACCATGGGGGAATCACTTCCCTTCCCCTGGTTTGCTCAGCCACCTTTCTTATACATTCCTGGCCACTGGCCTGGGATAGCAGCATTCACAGTGGGCTGGGCCCTCCTTAATTGATTAGCAACCAAGAAAATGCTCCAGGGAACCGCCCACAGGCAGTCTGATTCGGAGATTCCTTAACTGAGGGTTCCTCTTCCTAGAATACTCTGGTTTTCATCACTTAATCCTAACCAGAACCAATTCTTCAAGTAAGTTTTGAATTGCCTTGCCTTTCTTTAACCTTTGATGTAAATTTTAGAATCGCTTACTGTGATCCACTGAAACTGTGTGAAAATCTTTGGGGGATGTGAAAGGAATTGCATCAAATAGAGAAAAATTAAACATTAAAAATTAACATTAAAAATTAACATCCGGGCTGGAGAGACGGCCTAGTGGCTAAGAGGGCCAACTGCTCTTGCAGAGGACCCGGGTTCCATCCCCAGGACCCCCATGGCGGCTGAGAACTGTCTTTAACTCCAGTTTCAGGGGAATCCGGCACCCTCTTCTGACCTCCACAGCATTGCACAACATGGATGCACAGACCTACATGCAAACAGTACATTCATACATGTACAAAAATAAATTTTAAAAAAAATTAAGAAAAATATTTAAAAATTACCATCCCACAACTTAATTTTATTTCCATCTACTTCGTAAAGTTAAAAAAAAAACAAAACACTCTGCTTTAGCCTTAGAAATTTCCATACAAAGACCTCTCAAGGCATGCTTCAGATTTAACCTTAGAAATTTGATGTTTTGAAAATGAACAATAGCCTCTATAAAAGTTAATTTCGATGGGCATGGTGGTACATGTCTTAAATCCCAGCACTCAGGAGGCAGAAGCAGGCAGATCTCTGTGAGTTCAAGGCCAGCCTGATTTACAAAGTGAGTTCCAGGTCAGTTGGGTCTACAGGGAGACACTGTCTCAAAAATACCCGCACGCCTTTAATCCTAGCACTTGGGAGGCAGAGGCAGGCGGATCTTTGTGAGTTCAAGGCCAGCCTGGCCCACAGAGGCCCCAGGCTAGCTGGGGCTACAGGGAGGCCCTGTCTCGAAAAGACCAAAAAAAAAAAGGTTAATTTCTAGGGCTGGATGGATGGCTTGCTGTGTGAGTGCATGCTGTTCATCAGAAGCACCACGTCTGGCTCCCGACACCCACATAAAGAAAGTTTGCCGTGACTATGTGTGTTGGAAGCTCCAGACACTGGCAGAGCGGACACTGGAGGGTCACCAGGGCATGCTGGCCACCAGTCCCTCTCCGGGCTCAGTGAGAGACCCCAAGTCAAAGGAACACAGTGGGGAACCATGGAGCAGGACAGCTCACAGCTTCCTCTGGCCTCCCCATGTGCACACACATAATACACATGTGTACATGTGTGTATACACCACACACACCACAGACACACAAAATTTAATTTCCATTTTTGCTCACTGCAATGAACTTCAACACAACTGAATTTTTCTGTTTATCTGGAATTTTTAATAACGTAGATTATTACTACAAGCTTTTCTTGTAATCACTTCAGTTGTGAATAATTATACTTTGGGGATTAAAAAATCTTATTTAGCGGTGTGGGGAGTGGCTCGGTGGTTAAGAGCACTGGCTGCCCTTACAGAGGACCTGGGTTTGGTTCCCAGCTAATAACCATCCTGGGGATCTGATGCCCTCTTCTGGCCTCCATGGGCATTGCAGGACACTGGTGAACTTACATGCACGCAGGCAAAACACTAATGCACATAAAATAGAAATAAAAATCTTACTAATTTTTCTTGGCTAATGTTGCACCTTCTGAGACTCTTTAAGCAGGTCAGTGAGGTCTCTTTCTATTCTTTATGATCTCAAGCTTTAAAGCTTCATTACCATTAAGCAAGAGGTTCCTAAATACTTTCACACGTTCGTGCATACCTCCATCAAATTAAGCAAGTTTCTTTTTATAGTGTGAGTTGGCTAGGACTTAAATATTTCATTAATATAATTGACCTTTTGCAAATGTTTCTCTACAAGCATTAAGATAAGTACCATTTTCTCCAAAGTCATTTTTCCATGATGAAGTATACTTTTTACTTTTCTACAGCAAAATGAGCTTTTCTTTCCTCGTGCAAATCTGACCCATGGGGGCTGTGGGCAGCTAACTTAGTGCTTTGGGATTTGCTTTGTGCTGGAGCCCAATTGGCCTGTAATGTTGTCCTTTAGTCTTCATCCATCTTTGTTTTCAAGGTTATGATGGCCTCACAAATTAAGGACAGGAAGTTTTTTCAGCTTTTCTTTACTGGGGAAGTGATGTCGTCTTTCCTGGGTATTTGCTGAAGTCCATGGGTGACCTCTATGGCCTGAAGTTCTCTCCAAGTGAATATGTATTTTGCTTAACATCTGGGGTGCTGCCTATCACTACCTTCATCTTTGGCAATTGTCTATTTTTTAGATGTTTTAAAGGATAAAAATTTTGCTTTTTTTCATGTAAATTTCAAAGTTCCTTTTAAGCTGCTTCTAATTATAGTGACCATATAATTTATTATCCCCATGGGACAATTTCGAGAGCAAGAGAGGTGCTCCAAACAGTTGAAATTATGTAATCTTTGAAATGTTTATTGACCTAAAATTGATTTTATTATTTTGTGATGCTTGTAAAATGGTTTTACTGAACATCTACTTTCTGAAAGAAAAGCCATCCTATAAAATATAGAGTATCTTGTTTTCCTTAACACACATAATAAATTTGTTTATATTGCATATATAAACATAAAATCACCTTAAACTTTATTTTTAGTAAATATTCACATCATTTAATTAGTTCCAGATTCTCTTTCCCATTAGCCTCATTGTATCACTGAGATTTGTCTAAAGAATATTTTTTTAATATTGTCTAGCTGTTAATTTTTTCATTATAATTGCCTACAGGGTCCTTCAAAATGGAATTTTATCTTTGCAAGTTTGGAATCATTGACACAACACCAATGTTTCTTTGTAGTTTAAAATAGTTTTAACTGAGAGTATGCACTTTCTGCTGGCCATTGATGGGCCGCCAAGCACATAGTCAGTTTCTGGAATACATTTTATTATTTTTTTCATAATGAAATGTATAAATATTTCAGACTAAATATTTTCACAGGTTCTGTCTTTTTGCTTCAATTCAGAGTGCATTTCTTTGAAAAAATATTTTTACAAGGAAAAATTCATCAAACAAGTTGTTATGGTTCTTTTGAGCATTCACTAAATTTATATGCTACAGAATTGTGGGTCCTTACAGTCTCACCACCTCCAGTTGAGAATATAAATCTACCCAATTAAAAATGGGAGCTGCATCAAAAGACTCTCCGACAAGTTAAAACATCACAAATCTCAATTACAGTGTTTTTAAAGGAAGTCTTCACCCGTTAAGCTTTCCTGCTGTACTATTTGGTTCTTCCCTGTTTTTAAAGAAGCAGCCATACATACATTTCTGTAGGAAGCTTTGCTCTCTGATGGCAGTCAGCAACTCTGACCGCTGAAGTTTTATGTTGATCCTTTTGTTGACTGTTTTCACTGAAAGTTTCCAGTGAATTCTGAGGAAAAAAGTAAAACCAGGCTTGAGAGGTCTTGTTTACAAAAAACTTCAAAAGCATTGTGCCACACTGAGGTGGGGTTGCAGAAACTTTGCTCAAAGATTTCAGAAATTTTATTGAGGAGGCCATACCAAGGCAACACAGGTGCCTGCCACGCTGCTGGATGGTTCTATTATTTAATATAAGGCTCTTTGAAACAAGTTTTATTTATTTATTTATTTATTTTTATTTATTTTCTATGTGTATGAATGTACTGTCTGCATGTAGGTTTGTGCACCCGTGTCGTGCAATGCTGCGGAGGTCAGAAGAGGGTGTTGGATTCCCCAGGAACTGGAGTTCTCCTGGAATTGGAGTTATGGACGGTTCTCAGCCGCCATGTGGGTGCTGGGGATCGAATCCGGGTCCTCTGCAAGAACAATCAGAGCGCTTAACCGCTAGGCTATCTCTCCAGCCCCAAAACAAGTTTTATATTTAGACCAATCATTAGAACCAGCATGCAGTTTCCTTATAATAGGAAAACAGAATGAGTAGATGAGCCAGCTGTATCACTGGGGTATCATATGTACAAGGCTCTGAGGCAGTATGCAGATTTTACCTGAACATCTGTTCGCAGTCTAGGCCATATACACAATGACTTTTGTTTGTCCATGAAGAAGAAGGAAATCCTGCTGTTTGCTAGACCATGGATGGAATTGGAGATTGAACAAAATATTAAGGCATATCAAATGAATTAGTCAGATGCAAAGTGGTGAACTATGTTTTATTGCATCCGTGGGCCCTGGAATTCTTTTTTTTGGGGGGGGGGTCTTTTTGAGACAGGGTCTCCCTGTAGCCCCAGCTGGCTTGGAACTCACTCCGTAGACCAGGCTGGCCTTGAACTCACAGAGATCCACCTGCCTCTGCCTCCCGAGTGCCGGGATTAAAGGCGTGTGCCACCACACCCTGCTAAGCCCTGGGATTCTTTGCGTTGGCTCTTCGTTTGGTTATCCTTTTCCTAACTTGAGAGATAGGATAGCTCACTGAGCTTATTTTGAGAATTTTTTTTCTTCCACCTAGAAAAACTATTTGGTTTGGGTTAGTGAGAGATGACTAATTCAGTCAATTTTTACATGTATTTTTATTTTATGTGTGAGAGTGTCATGGCTGCATATGTGTAGATGCACTTGTGGTATGTAGAGCAGGCAGAGGTCAGAAAAAGACATCAGATTCTCTGGAAGTGGAGTTACAGACAGTTGTTAGCTGCCATGTGCATGCTGGGATTTGAACCTGGGTCCTCTGCAAGAGCAGCCAGTGCTCTTAACTGGTGAACCATCCCTCTAGCATCATTTTTTTCTCTTTTGAGATGGGATCTCTCTGTAACCCCAGCTGGCTTAGAACTCACTATATAGACTAGGCTGGCCTCAATCTCACAGAGATCCACCTGCCTCTGCCTCTCAAGTGCGGGATTAAAGACACACACCACCACGTGCTCAGCCTATGTCAATTATTTTAATCTGGAAATGGCTTTGGTCAGTTTTATTCCAGGTTTAAGTTGGTGACTATGTTCTTTATCATTTTAGACTCCATGATTTCAGTTAAGAAGTCTGGCTGCTGTAAGTTTGTACCCTCACCCTGGGGTCTTTGGACATCTTCAGATGGATTTTAGGGAACATTTATTTTTGGTGTTTTTAAGACAGGGTCTCCCTTTAGTCTCAGCTGGCCTGGGACTTGCTATGTAGACCAGGCTGGCCTTGAACTCACAGAGATTTTAGGGAACATTTTAACCTAGCTTTCTATTTGTCCTCAGTGGAAGGATCTGAAGAACTTATCATTTAACAAAATGTGAGTGAGTGGGTCTTAGAAATACTCCACCTGCCAGAAATTCCTTTTTTATCAGTCCCTTCAAAGACGCTAAGTGTTCAACAACGTTGAGATTCTACTAAGCCTCCCGCTGGAATGTCTGTGCTCATGAGCAGAAGACACACGATTCCACCGCAGGTAGTGATTGCAAAGACTGGACCACAGGTGTGGATGACCAAGTGCAGGGGGGGGGATGGAAGAGTGCCAGGTGGGGCTGGTGGGGAGCAGTCCCATGGGGGCAAGAGTGGGAACTTACAGGAGCAGAAAAAGGAAAGGAAGATGGTAGAAGAGCCAAAACAGAGAAAAAGTTGGAGAGACCAAGAAGAGCAAGTGGAGGAAAGACTTAACTCAGCCTGTGTGTGTGGAAGAAGTCTGGGGCTTTGAAGAGTTCTTTGGGAGTACTTAGTTGGGGTACTTAGTTATGCTTAAATACTAGATTTTCAGCTGGGCATATGGTGGCCCATACCTTTAATCCCAGTTCTCAGGAGGCAAGGGCAGGGGGATTTCTGTGAGTTCAAGGCCAGCCTGGGCTATATAGCATATAATACATATATAGACATATAGATATATAGATATTCCAATTTTTGAGAGTAGGTTTCAAGACTGGCATGGAGCTCACCATGTGGGCCATGCTGGCCTAGAACTTGAGGCAATCCTCCTACCTCAGCCTTTCAAGCACTGAGATTATAGGCACAGGGCGTCATCCCAGCTTTCGCGTGTAGAACTTTTTCCAGTTTCTAATAGATTTATTATATTCCCCAGGCATAACTAGAACTTGATTTCACAGAGCACAGAATAACCAGAGTCTTTCTTCCCCATCTTGATGTGTGTGTGTATGTATATACGAATAGGTATTGGCTTAGTCAGAAAGGATTTGCCACACAAATGTGAAGACCTCAGTTAATCCCCAGAATCCATGTGGAAAATCCAGGGGTTGTGGTGCCTCAGTCGGAGCTGATGCCATGTTGATCTGGCCTTGTTTCTCCAGATTCTGGTCTGAAGAAGCCTCTGTGTCGGTTCCTCCTCCTGCTCCAAGCCACTTGCCCTCTGAAGTGGGGAGAAGTTATAACCATCAGGCTTGTCTCAGAGACTTCACAAAACCCTCCCCCACCTTCTCATCAAGGTCTCAAATGAGGCCGCCACTCGTGAGGATCTCTTGGGGAGAAATGTCATCAGAAATGGCTAGTTCTTGGTCACCTTTTAATAAGAAAGAAAAGGAGCTCTCTCCGTCCACACCGCCCCAGCCTGTTCTGTCGCAGGGAATTGTGCACGTAGAGCAAATATATTCTAAAATCCCTCCAGGGTCCTTCCTACCCTCTTCAGGGCTGTGTGGCCCATGCTTGGCTACAAGATCTGGTTTTTCTCCCAGCAAAACCTGGTGGTCTTGGCAAAACCTCACGCAGGTTCCCAGGACCCACACTCTGAGACTGTGGGGCTTGGTGGTTACAGGACCAGCCAGAGTTTTATTCTCTGCCGAGAAGCTCAACCCTCGACCTTAGAGATGAGTCATTTGGACTCCATCACTGAAAGGAAGGACTGGGCAAATATAGGGACTTCTAAAATTCAGATGTTGTTTGTGAGCTGTGTTTTCCAGATCAAATAAACAAGTCTAAGGAACCATCATCCAGGCCCTGAAGAAAAGTATCTTGTGGTCCAGATGCCTCTGTGGCTGGTGGGTGGCTAAATTAGGTTCCTGTTTTGTCTAAAGGCATTCGGGTATATATAAAAATTATATAGCAGAAGATCTGGTGTCTTGAATCTCTCCAATTATGAAAACTACCAGGTTCATAATATATCAGCTGCAAAGCATAAACATAAATTAAAATACAATTTACCAATAAAGCCTGTGCTTACATATTGTAGAAACCCTGGGATACTAACTCAGAGCATCAGATCGAGATGCCCTAAGCCGACTCACAGTTGAGATCTCCTAGAACCTCCCAATCGTTGTTTACCACAATGAAGAAAAACTTACAGACCCTCAGGATTCTCAGGAGAAAAGCTGCAAATTATTCCAGATATTTTGGTCCAGCATTCAATTATGCTGGGGCACAAAATCATTGAGCTGAGTTCCAACGTCCTTTGAGTGTTCTGTAGAACACTCTTTGGTTCAGGTATCTCCTTCTCTGTCTTCAAAGTTCTAGACCAGATGGTCTGGAAAGAAGGCCAGACTCAATGTCTCAACCTTTGACTTTCACCTTGTCAATCAACTCCAAGTGGTTGTCTTCATCTGACATTCTTGCCCTTCTCATGAGAGACACCTGAAGCAAGCAAACCATCACCTCGTCACCCTCCTCGCTGCCAGAGATGTCTCCTGGCTGACACTCCTTGCTGGCTCCAGGACACAGCTCTCTGGTCTCCCTATTCTTCACTTGTGATAGTTACTGTTGTCAACTGGACAGGATTTGTCACTTAGGAGACAAGCTTCTGGGTGTGCTGATCACATTAGATCAGCCTCTGGGTTTGTGTCAGTGACAGATTATCTAGTTAAGGTTGTTTGAGGCAGGAAGATCCACACACATGAGCCGGTGGTGCCGTTCCAAGGGCTGGAGTCCTGAAATGAACAAAAGGGAGAAAGCGTCAGCCTCGCCTCTCTGCTTCCTGACAGGGATGCAACATGACCGTTCATGCTGTCATCACGACTGTGTGCTCTGAACCAAGAGCAAAAACAAACCAACAACCCAGAAACCCTTCCTCCCTTCTGCTGTCCCATAGCAGCAATGAGACCAGCAGCTAACACACCTGTCTTGGCTTTATCTGACAGCTTTAAAAACCCTTGGACAGGGGCTGGAGAGATAGCCTAGCGGTTAAGAGCGCCAACCGCTCTTACAGAGGACCCAGGTTCGATCCCCAGCACCCACATGGCGGCCGAGAACCGTCTGAAACTCCAATTCCAGGAGAACTCCAGTTCCAGGGGAATCCGAGACCCTCTTCTGACCTCCGCGGCATTGCACGACATGGGTGCACAGACTTGCATGCAGACAGTGCATTCATACACATACAGAAATAAATAAAATTAATAATAAAAAAATTTAAAAACCCTTGGGCAATCAGCGATGTGATCTTGGCCACTGTCACAATAGAAGAGGGTTTGAGGAAGGTAAACAGAGCAATTACAAGGCAGACACATGGACGATCATCCCGACTAAGACTGGAAAGGTCACTTTCCAAGATGAAAAGCATTTTGGCAGAATGCATGAGCTCTGGTGGGGTGGGGGGATGGGGGGGAACACGGGTCTAGATTTGATTTTTTATATATATATATTAAAAAAAAGAAAGGTTGCTTTCCTTCCCTGCATGAACTTTCTTCATTTGGTAATGATAGAGTTAGCTAAGATGATGACAGATTTTTTTCTGAGCCAATTATTCAATAATTCAATGCTACTCTTTTAATATGATTTATATTCACATTAAGAGAGGAAATCTGGAAGCATTTCCTTAGGGCTTTGCTTCCTCTAGACTTTAAATTCTCCATGAGGAGAGCCCTGGCCAGGCAGGATATAGATGGAGCAGAGGGACTTGGTCTGATTGGGCCATTTAAACTCCTATATGCCTTACGTTAAGCACTTCAAAATGTAATAATGTCCTGGGATTTTAACGTATGTCAGCTCATTTCATATTCCTTGTAACACTGTGAGAGAAACAAGATGCCTGGTAAAGGTCAGAAAGACAGGTGAGCTTTCCATCGCTCCGGATAAATACCACCTGTTACCAACCTCAAGAACAAAGGGGTTGTTTTGACTCCTGACTTCAGGGATTTGGTGGCAGCTGGGTCCACTGCTTTGTGCCTGTGGCTAGGCAGTGCAGCGTGGCGGGAGAGTGCAGTGCAGTGAAGTCCCTTCTCCCATCACAGCTTGTTAGTCACAGGACAGAGGAAGAACCAGGGTGTCAGCATCCCCTCCCAGGGCACACTTTCCACCCCTGGCCTCCTTCCACCAGGCCTGCCCTCCCACGGGTCCAGCAGATCCCAGTGGGACCACAGGTCTGGAACAAAGCCGCTGTGTACACTTCAGGACTGTCTCTAGATGGATGGGGGCACAGGGCTGATGAGTGGCAGAACCAAGAGAAGAGCCAGGCAGGACAGGGAGGGAGCCTCGCTCTTCCCGTGTGCTGTGCTGGAGGTGGTCTCATTGCTGGGGGGGGGGAGTCACGCTTCTACCTTGGGACTAGGTCTTCATCGGCAGACTCCACAACACTCGCAACCCAAGCTATGGTCTCCTTGACCACCATAATAGAAGTAAGCAGACCCCCCCCCCATGTCCTCTCTCCCTGCACATAAACTATGTGATGGTTAGCTTGACTGTCAGTTTGGTCAGATCAAGAAACCCTTGGTCACCACTGTGGGCTGTATCTGTCAGGGCTTTTCCAGAGGGTTTAACTAAGGAGGAAGGGCACCCAGAATACAGATAGCACCAGCCAGGGACTAGAGTCCCACAGAGAATAAGCAGAGAAAGAGGAGAAAGCAAGCAGAGCGCATCAGTCATCTCTTCCTGAACTGCAGATGTGGGGAAGTTTCTACTGCAGAGCTGTGAGCTACTTGGGCTGGCTTCCCTGCTGTGCTGTATTGCCTGAGCCAGGAGCTGAATAAACCTCCCTACCTCAAATAGCTTTTCTCCAGGTATTTGGTCTCAACAAGGGGAACGGTAACTAATTCAATATACCACTTATGTGTGAGACCTGTTCACTGTCCAAGTTCAAAATCCTTGGGTCCCGAATCTAATCTAGCCCTGTGATCATTCCAAGGAGTGAAGCAGTTTGGCCTGGTGTATCTACCAGGGTAGAACTACCTTCTCCAGGGTCTTTTAGATCAGAGCATAGCTCTATATTCACTTTTTTGGGGGGGTGGGTCTTTTCTCCCTGTAGCCCCAGCTGTCCTGGAACTCACTCTGTAGACCAGGCTGGCCTTGAACTCACAAAGATCCGCCTGCCTCTGCCTCCCAAGTGCTAGGATTAAGAGTGTGCGCCACCATGCCCGGCTCCTATCTCTATTCACTTTTTAATAAACAGTAATCAAGGGTTTTCCATGAACTTGGCACAGTGTGGCGGTGTGTTGAGCGAGGGCCCTTGGACACTGAGGGCCGAGAGGGCAGAATTAAGAGCATGCCACCTTAGGTTTAGGGGTAAGAGTTTAAGAAATACCCTGAATCACTTGTGTTTTGTCACCATCAATCAGTGAAATTAGTTTCTTTTTCTCAAATTAAAGCAGCCTGGGTACTGGGTGCTAGGTGCTGGGTACTCAGTGCTGGGTTGCATGTCTTTTTGCTCACTAATCGGCCTCCTTGATGGAAAGAGGGATGCTAAGAGCCCAGCCCAAAGCTTGGCCCATGGCAGGGAGGGTGAAGAACCGGTGAGCACACAGGGAGGAACAAATGTTTGAAGCTTTAATTGTCCAAGGTCTCTTCACTTAAAGACAGAATCTAATCTACCACCCAGGTGCACTTTGGTGCTTAACCTGGGCGGTCATGCTGGGTGAAGGGCAAGGCATGCTGGCCTTGGGGCTGCCTGTCATGTGACGCTCTTCTTGGGGAGGTGTGAACAAATGTGTATTCATCCCAGATAGGGAACCTGTGAGAGAGCAAGGTGAGGAGCCACCCAAGTCCAACTCGGTGAGCCAGTGACTTGCATTGGGGTTATTACAGGAGTGTGGGCGAGGGGTCACTTACAGGAGCAGAGATGGCTTAAAGACAGCTGTGTCGCCAAAGCCCACCCCAACCTGGGTGACACTTGCTCTACAACTTGCAGGCAGCTTAAAAGTTCAAAGAGTGTCACATCCAGGAAGCTCAGGTGGTCTCTGCTCTTCAGGCAGCTCTGCAGCTGAGGAAGCTGCTCAGCAGTCCTTGTGTATGAGGGGAGGGGGCCGCTCAGCAGTCCTTGTGTATGAGGGAGCCACTCATCAGTCCTTGTGTATGAGGGGGTCGCTCAACAGTCCTTACGAATGAGGGAGCCCCTCAGCACCTTGGGGCTTATGCAAGCTTGGGGAGGAAGGCCCTAGTGAATCCGGTCGGTTTCAGGGATTTCTTGAAATCTTTGAGTTGTTGACTCCCTGAGCTTAGAGTGTCCCTGCAGACTGGAAGGTCTTTCCTCCTCTAGCACATCCTATGTCCTACTCATGGAAGGTTTTAGCTCAGAGGAAACTGCTTCCCAGCAGTCTTGGTAGAACTCAGGCACACCCTGGCAGGCTTCTTCATGGCTGTTCATAAATGTCGGTTCTAATGTCTTGGAGAACTGTTGCACAACAATGAAAGTCTCCTGTCCAAGTCTCTAGAAACAAAACTTCAGCAGTCTTCAAGTCCAGTTGGATCTCAAAACTGAGCAAAAGGACTCAGTATCCCAAGGTTCCTTGCCTTTCATCCCGTAAACGACTGCTGATCATTCGCTCTTTTGCTGAGACTATATCCAGATTAATAGGGAAAAAAAGGTTCTTCCAGTATTGATACAGCTTGAACTGTACACGCTTGATCAACACCAGCCAATAGCCATGGGTTATCTAACTTTCTAGACTCTTTCGACTCTGGGAAGTGGTTTCCTTCACTGAGCAGAGAGCAGGATGCCCATGAAGGGTTCAGCACAGGAGGAGCAGAAGGATCGCTCTACTTTGATTTAGCTGAGTACGTTCAAGAAAGGGGCAAACATGGCTTTCCCGTGATGCAATTAGTGACCCACCATGGCACGTAACCAGAAATGGCCACGTTAAAGGTTGGCCTCCCATCTAGAGTCTTCATTGAGGTCATCTTTTTCCATTTTAAATTCATCATGAATGGTCTTGTTATTTTTTCATTTCTGGTAACTGCTGCTGTCTATGATGGGATGAGATGGAAAAGTCAGGAGCAGAACACCAGCTGTATCCCGGGACTCAGCCCTGGAACTCACTGTTGCGGCTCCTCTACCAGTGCTATCATTGTGACTTTGTTTGGCTGTTGGTAGGAGAGGGAAAAGGAACTCCTCTGCTTGAAAGGGGATGGCCTCCGGTCACCAGGTAGTGCTGTCCTCAGGAGAGGACCGGCCTCCTTGCTTGATCCCCGAATCAAGGCTGGCTCTGCTGGTACTTGCATCAGAGGCTTGCAGGTGAGCCCAGGACTATCAGTCTCTGGATTGAGGGAGACACATGGAGTGAGCAGGTGAAGTTCTTGTCTTCTGGGACATAGAACTCCAGCGTGTGGGGGACAGCCTACAGGCTGTAGAATCAGACCTCTGTTTGAATCCTTGCATGAAACATAGGCAGCTGTCTGTCACTCACTAGGGGAGCTATATATCTATGTACCTAAGATCTGTGGTTATCTGTAAACTGCAAAGCCGTTAGGCATGGTGGCCTGTGCTTGCAATCTCAGAGCTGGGGAAGTGGAAATAGGGGGATCCTGGGGGCTCACTGGCCAGCCAGTCTAGTCTGATTAGTGGGCTTTAGACCAATGAGAGACCCTGTCTCAAAAGGAGGTAGAAGGCTGTCCTTATTTGCTTCTTAGTTGCTGTGACAAATCACCCTGGCCAATACCAACTTGGGGAGGAAAGGGTTTATTTGGCTCACATCTCCTGGGTCACAGTTCATCACTGAACGATCTCAGGGCAGGAACCTGGAGGCAGGAGTGGAGGTGCAGGCCGCGGAGGAACTGCTTACTGGCTTCCTCTTCTAGCCTGAGCTGAGCCTGCTTTCTTATTTAACCTAAGACAACCTGCTCAGGGCTGCCACCATGGAATGGACCTTCCCACATCACTCAACAATCAAGAAAATGGCTCGCAGACATGGACACAGGCCCATCTGATAGAGGAGATTGCTCAACTGAGGTTCCCTCTTCCCAGGTTGTATCAAGTCAAGTTGACAACTGCAGCTACATAGCACAAAGGCCTTCCTTAACATGGCATGCCAGGCTGTCCTGTGTTTCCTCCATACACAAACACACATGCAAACACAGGTAGGCACACATGTGGATAAAAAAATGTGTTAAAAGATATACTATTTGTATCTCATGAAGTTGTCATGAAAATGAATGAAAAATGAACAAGTGTCCAGTTTTCATTAAGTGATTGCATAAAACTTGCCTTCACTTTCCTCACCCACAGAAACACACTCCTCCTTCAGTTGCAGTAATTATGGGGTACCATGACTGGAAGGGGACATGTTTCACAGGAAACTCCCAGGTTTCTTCTCTTGCCTCTGGATCACCAGAAAGCACCAGACCTGGGAAGCTAATCGTCCTGGACTCCTGCTAACCAAAGGCAGGCTTCCCCGAAGCAGGGCTAGATGGAAAAAAAGTCCCAGGCAAAGGGACTTCGGTTGGAAACATCCATTTCTACGCTCCTGTGGTGCCAGTCCTTGCTGGCAGACTCTCTTTTCCAAGAGGGGAACTCCCTGCACGATGGCTTAAGGCAAGAGTCCAGACTTCACCCCGTCTCTTTCCAGAAAACAAGAATCTCTCAGTTTGTGTTTACGAGAAGAGCGTTGCTTGCTTTCGCTCCAGCTGGGGAAGAGAAGAATGAAGAAAGCTGTCCTCCTCTTGCAGAGCCCTGGCCTTTGCTGAGGGTGTGGAGCTGGTTCTCCTGGGGTGTGTGTGAGAGTGTTTGTATGGGGGGGTGGCTAGGCAGGAGATGGCCCGGGGCGATGGCCTCAGAGCTGGGATTCATCTCAGGCACTGCACACGTGTATGCTATGCATAAGTCTTGGAGGATAAGCCAGGAAAAAGTCCCTGTGGAGACAGCAGGACAGAGCTGCCTGGCTCAGCCTGGGGGGGGGGTGCGTCTGCATTTGCCCTGCAGGAACGTCTGTTGACAGATTGCTGGGTCCTTTCAGTTCAAACAGCCTAGTCAAGCATGTGGAGAGAACACTGGGGTGGAGGAAGATGAGGGGGGCTTGCTGACAGGGAGGGATGCATCCGCACCCAAGCCTCTGCTACATGGACCATGTCACATGGTGGAGGTGGGGGACCTTGTGTTCTGATCAGTTAGGACTCAGAGGCAGACTTCTTGCATGTGGCTCTGGACCAAGGCTCCTGAGAGCCAGTTTTGAACAAATCTCTCATGCTTCTATTCCAGTAAAACACGGCTGAGCAACCTCGCCCCACCTTCATGGGGCTGAGGCTGTGGTAGTGCCCATTCTAAGAAAAGTGAATGAAGGAAGTCAAGGACAGAGTAAGGTGAAGACATATGCATTGGTGGGGGGAGCCAGACTTGAGTTAATGTGTTATCTGTATCTATCAATCAGTCAGTCATCTCTATCATCTATATATCCATGTGTCTGTCATCTATCTATCTATCACCTAACTATCAGTATCTATCATCTTTCATCTATGTATTATCTATTGATCTATCTACTATCACGTATAACCTATCTATCATCTATTTATCAATTATCTATCAATCTAGCTATCATCTACATCCATATATTTATCATTTATCTACCTATCATCTATAACTATCTATCTATCTATCTATCTATCTATCTATCTATCTATCTATCTATCTATCGTCTTTCCTATCTATTATCTATGTATCCTCTATCATCTATCTATAGCTATCTATTTATTATGTATCATGGTAGATAACTATCTATCTATCTATCTATCATCATCATCATCTATCATTTATCTATCTTATGAATGTATGTATGTACCTATCTATCTATCTTTCATATATCTAATCTACCTATCTGTCATTGATTATCTATCTACCTATCTATCATCATAATCATAATCTATCATCAATCTATTTATCATTTATCTGTCTATTTATCTATCAGTCACCTATCATCAATCTATTTATCATTTATCTATCCATCTAATCTATTAATCTATTATTTATCTATCTATCTGCCTAACTAATCTATCAATCTATTATCTATCATTTATTTATTTATCATCATCTATTATCTACCTATCTATCTAATCTGTTAATCATTTCTCTAGCTATCTGCCTATCTAATCTATCAATTAATCAATCAATAAATCTATTATCTATATTCTATGACCTATCTAATCTATCTACCTGTTATCTATCTATCTATCATCAATCATCATTTATCATCTATCATCTGTGTATCTATCATCAATCATCATCTATTTATCATTTATCTATCTACAACCTATAAATCCATCATTTATCTATTTATCTAATCTATCATCTATCTATTATCTATCATCATCTATCATTTATCTATCTAATCTATCATCAATCTATTTATCATTTATCTAGCTATCTATTTGCCTATCGAATCTATTTATCAATCAATCAATCTATTATCATCTATTATCTGTCATCTACCTATCTATCTATCTATCATCATCATAATCATCTATTTATCATTTATCATTATTTATCTATCTATATAATTATTTGTCTATCTATCTATCTATCTATCTATCTAATCTACCTATCAATCAATCTATTATCTATCATCTACCTATCTATCTATCTATCTATCATCTATCTACCATCTAGCTATCTTCATCATCATCATTTATCATCTAGGTATATCCAACCATCCATCTATCCATCCCCTCTCTCATCTACTGTCTTCCGGAACTTTGGGGCTGGAGGAAGTCTGTATCCCCACATGGGATATAGATAATAGATAATAGATAATTGATAATAGACAAGTAGTCCTGGTAACTCACTGGAGCTCTGTGCAGCTTCGCTGGGACAATCTGAATCTGGAAAGTAGAAGAGCCCCTCATTGTCATCTTCCATCTTTACAGTTACTATTCTCAGGAGTATGGAGCTTATTGTTTGAGGGGAGAGGCACTGGGAACTGGCGTTAGAAATGGCAATGACAGTACCAGGGGCACCTTGGAAGAGTGGGACTCCAGCTTCTGTGCTGCCATAGCTCTGGCCTGCCCAGCGACATTGCCTGGCAAGCTCTCCCACCGCATCCCCCCTCTCTCCGGTTGGCTCAGCTCCCACCCGCATCTTGGCTCCCTCAGCTCAATTCCTGGCTGGCTATGCAAAGCCCACATAATATCTTACGCAGATTCATTTGAACCCCGATACGAAGCTTAGAAAGGAGGTATTGCTTCTTTTCCTTGAGAAAATTAATCATTTATAACTTGGGTCTAAGAAGCCAGGCCAACTGGTAGGTCCTTGAGTTTTTGCTCTTAAGAAACATTAGCGACTCCACTCCAAAAGCAACAGACTTTCTATTACTCTGCCCTGCCCTGCCCCCCCCCCCAAAGTGCTGTCTCCTTTGGAAATTCCCAGTAGTCTCATTTAGAGCTATGCTTACATAAGCTGCCTGGGAAGTTCTCCCAGAAAGCCCCCTTCTCTTCTGCCCCGTGGGGCCCGATTTCCCGCAGACCCTTGGGTGGTTTCCATTGTTGTCTGCATCAACAGCACGATAAACTTACTGTGGCTGCACAGCCTTCTCCAAAGAGCTGTGGGAATCACTGGAGAGTTACTTTGATCCTTTTTTAAACACAATTCTGTTTCCTCTTTGTTAAATGGTGGTTCCTGGAGTAGTTTCGTGGCATGGTGGTATTAAAGAGAAAGAGAAGACCCCAGCTCTAACTAAAATCAATAAAAGTACCATCTTTATCTTCCTCCATGAATAAGGAAGGCTTTTTGCACTGCATTTTTTTTTTCACCACTAAAGAAATTGTCTAACGATGAGGCTTTTTTCCCCACATAAACACAATCTCCATACATAGATCTGGGAAAACAAAACAGAAGTTCCGTGCTCTTATTTCTTTAAAGGAGACTGAAAGGCTTTAAGCATCTGCACCCCAAGGTTTCAGCCAGTCATGGCAGTCACTCTTGTTGAGCAGCAAGGACAGTGGTAAGGTTTACACACTGGCTTCTAGCTGGTGGGAGCAAAAGTCAGCTGTCTGTAGTTACGGTACCAGCTTCGGGAGTTATATTTCTGCTTTCTGTCTAAGCATCTTCAGTTCCATAGCTATGGCAAAACCCATGAAGGGAGATCTTCTTGAGTGGCCACACAGATGGCTGGAAGTGATGACAGCGAGGGTCCCTTCCTGAGGGTGTGCTCGGTAGTGCAATGTCTCCTGAAATGGAACTGTGGAAGCTCAGACACACATTCAGCTTTATCCAAGTCACAGAGCGGTCTAGCAACACAGACAGGACTAAACTGTAACTCTTCAGACTGTTGCTCTAGTATACCTTAGCTTCACATACTATCATTTTAAGTGTAGTTACTCCAGGCAGTTTGTGGGATATTAGGGTTCCATCTGGCCCTGAGGAAACAGCACAGACCATGTCCGCAGCACACTCATGATCGAAAGGGGGCAGCTATGTCAGCTGCCATCTGCCACGCATCCTTGAATTAGCCAATGTATATGAAGTTCAGTAATGACTCCATACCTGTGACGGGGTACACACACACACACACACACACACACACACACGCACGCACACACGCATACACGAATCAGAACTCAGGGCTAAATAATGCAAAAAGTAAGGGCCCCAGTTCAGATCCTGGCACCCACATAAAAAAGCTGGGTAACAGGGCTGGAGATGTGGCTCAGTGGTTAAGAACACTCGCTGTTCTTGCAGAAGACCCAGGTTCGAATCCCAGCACCTACATGATGGCTAACAACTGTCTATGACTCCAGTTCCAGAGGATCTGACACCCTCTTCTGTCCTCCACAAGGATTGCACAACACAGGTGCATTTACATACACACAGGCAATACACTCATACACAGAAAATAAAAATATTAAAATATGTTTTTAAAACTGGGTATGTGTAGGCACCCACATCTTCATCCAAGAAGCAAGCGAATCTCTGTG
Organism: Rhizomys pruinosus; assembly: GCA_009823505.1. NCBI lineage: Eukaryota > Metazoa > Chordata > Mammalia > Rodentia > Spalacidae > Rhizomys > Rhizomys pruinosus. The sequence goes on along the minus strand of VZQC01006311.1, from coordinate 1,666,841 downwards.
AAGTCCAGGCTGGCCACTACATAGTGAATCCCAGACCAGCCAGGTTAAAGGAAGACCCTGTCTCAAAAAGTCAAACAAACAAAAGCTGGGTGTGGTGCTTTGCACTTTAATTCCAGACCTGGGATGTAGAGACAGAAGGATGGGGGGGCTACTAGGATGTAGAGACAGAAGGATGGGGGGGCTACTGGGATGTAGAGACAGAAGGATGGGGGGCTACTGGGATGTAGAGACAGAAGGATGGGGGGCTACTGGGATGTAGAGACAGAAGGATGGGGGGCTACTGGGATGTAGAGACAGAAGGATGGGGGGCTACTGGGATGTAGAGACAGAAGGATGGGGGGCTACTGGGATGTAGAGACAGAAGGATGGGGGGCTACTGGGATGTAGAGACAGAAGGATGGGGGGCTACTGGGATGTAGAGACAGAAGGATGGGGGGCTACTGGGATGTAGAGACAGAAGGATGGGGGGCTACTGGGATGTAGAGACAGAAGGATGGGGGGCTACTGGGATGTAGAGACAGAAGGATGGGGGGCTACTGGGATGTAGAGACAGAAGGATGGGGGGCTACTGGGATGTAGAGACAGAAGGATGGGGGGCTACTGGGATGTAGAGACAGAAGGATGGGGGGCTACTGGGATGTAGAGACAGAAGGATGGGGGGCTACTGGGATGTAGAGACAGAAGGATGGGGGGCTACTGGGATGTAGAGACAGAAGGATGGGGGGCTACTGGGATGTAGAGACAGAAGGATGGGGGGCTACTGGGATGTAGAGACAGAAGGATGGGGGGCTACTGGGATGTAGAGACATAAGGATGGGAGGGCTACTGGACAGCCAGTCTAATTGGTGAGCTGCAGGTTCTGTGGGGAAGCCTGCCTCAAAAAAAAAAAAAGGCGGATGGTGATTGGGTGACTGAGGAAGACATCCTACATCAACCTCTCTGTGCACACATGTGCAGTGAGTGCTCCCATACCACACATACACACACACACACACACACACACACACACACACACACACCTTTCATAGTGTAGGGCCTAAAGATGGCTCATCAGTTAAAACCACTGGCAGCTTTTGCAGAGGACCTGCATTTGGTTCTCAGATCCCACATGGCAGCTCAGAAGCACGTATAACTACAGTTCCAGGACATCCAACACCCTCTTCTGACTTCCACAAACATCAGGCACACACGTGGTGTTCATGCATACATGCAGGCACAATACTCATACACACAAAATAAAAATAGATAAATGTTAGAGAAACACTAGCTTGCTGTACACCCACATTAACCTGGAAGCATCTATCGCAGGCTCAGAGGACCTTTCTGGGGCCTCGTCCTCATCCTATGTTGGTTCTATTCATGGAGCTTTGGAATCACAGTGTTGGGTGGGAGAAAGGTTTGCTGCTCTGGCTCAGTGTTCACCTGAGAATATCTTAGCAGAGTATTTGTTGATTAGGGGCTTTGAGGAACACCCACGTGTCTGGACAAGTGAAGTGCTCCCCTCTCCCCACACCATGCACAGCCCAACACCATCCAAAGAACAAGCTGCTTTTATTAAATGTTTCCTGGGCTAATCCTTATTTCCTGAGCAGAACCTGCTGCTGAGAATCGAGGATTCAGCCTCTAGTTTCCCTTGGCTCATCTCAGGATTCTGACTGCTGCAGACACAGCCTAGCCTTGCCCCCTGTCTTCTGTAAACCGTCATGCTTGCCCTGTCTAGATGCCTGCTAGGGAAAACAAGCAGGGTACAGGATGGTTTGCAGGGTCTCCTTTTTAAGGATATTGTTGGTGTGGCCATGTGGAATCACTGACACAGAACATTAGTATTCTGAACGCTCAGTTCATTCTGGGATAAACCAGTGTGGCATTGAGAAATGATGGCTACTTTCAAAGATGTGGCATTCTGATTGGATGTTGGAGTATGTTTTGGCTGCATGTATGTAAGTCCACCACATGCATATAATGTTCTAGAAGGCCAGAAGAGGGCGTTGGATTCCCTGAAAATGAAGTCATGGATGGTTGTTACCCACTACGTGGGTACTAGAAACCAGATTTAGGTTCTCTGCAAGAGTGGATTGTGCACTAAACTGCTGAGGAGCTCTCCAGCCTCTCAGTCTTTACTTTTATCATCTATTCACTTATTCACTTTTGAGATAGGATCTCACAATGTAGCCCAGGCTGGATTCAAACTCATGATCCTCCTGCCTCAGCCTTTCAAGTGCTGAGATTATAGATAGGTACATGCCTATAATCTTAGCTGCTAGTTACATTATTTAAAAGAAAAATAGGGCTGGAGAGATGGCCTAGCGGTTAAGAGCGCCGACCGCTCTTGCAGAGGACCCAGGTTCGATCCCCAGCACCCACATGGCGGCCGAGAACCGTCTGAAACTCCAATTCCAGGAGAGCTCCAGCTCCAGGGGAATCTGACACCATTTTCTGACCTCCGCGGCATTGTATGACACGGGTGCACAAACTTGCATGCAGACAGTACATTTGTACACATACAGAAATAAATAAAATTAATAAAAAAATTTATATAAAAAAAAGAAAAATAAGGGGCTGGAGAAATGGCTCAGCAGTTAAGAGCACTGAGTGTTCTTGCAGAGGACTGGGGTTCAATTCCCAGCACCCACGTGGAGGCCAGCTACCATCCCTCGCTCTTGTTCCAGGGGATTCGATGCTTTCTTCTAGCCTCTGCAGCTGCTGCATGCACAGGTGCACTAACAGGCATGCAGACAATACACTTATGCACATAAAATAATAATAAATGAAATATTAAAAGAAAAATAAATCAGAGGTTAAATGGGAATCCATTTTAGTACATATTAAATCTGAAGAAATTATAGAATGAAAGATCAGAGTTTTCATATATGAAGTGAGCTTGGCCTGGGGTTTATGTAGGAGCAGGTTGGGACAGAGGCAGAGGAAAGGAGACAGGAAGGGCTGAGTATCTGCAGAAAGCATAAAGTGTAATTAGACTGGAAGATACAGTTCAAGGTGAACAGGAGTTTGATGTTAGCGTGTTGGTTGGTTTTACTGTACTGTTGCTGTGACTTGTGCTGATAGCAAGGTATTTTTCATTAGTCTTCAGATTAGGAATCTCTGCTGATTTGGCCAAGCTTTTCTGGTCTCAGCTGGAGGTACAGTTGTGTTCCTAAAATGTTCTCAGTGAGACCTGGCATGGTGGCACATGCCTGTGGTCCTCCTGAGATGCAGGACACATTTGGTTCCATCTTGAGACCCAGGCTGTGGGATGGCTATCTGCAGCTTGTGTGTGAATAGAAACCACACTCAGAAGGTCTGGCGAAGTGTTAGCATATCTTTGAAAGTGTTGGCTTTGAAATACCTTGCTGCCCCCAGCAGCAAGCACAACCTTGGCTGGACCCAGGGCAGAGCCAAGAGTAAGGAAGGTAAGGAGATATGCAGTCTGAGGCCCAGAGGTAAGTCGTCATAAAAATGGGGAGGGGAGCGGCATCAAACATCTGCTCAAGTCTGGATACCCTGTGGGCAGAGGAAGATACAGGTGAGGTGCTCACACGCTGGAGATGGGGCCTTCCATAGAGGGAAGAAGACAGGTAGAGAATGGCTTACTATAGAGAAGAGTGCCTGACGGAGGCCCAAGGCTCTACAGACAACAATCACCATGCTTAGAAGCCAGTCTAAAATACGTTTTATGTATTTATTTTTGAGTTGGGGTCTCATGTAGCTAAGACGAGGCTTGAGCTCCTGACCCTTCTTCTCCCTTCGTCTCTCAAGAGCTAGGATCACAGACAAATCTCCACACCCAGCTCCACTGAGGACATTGGAAACAGTCATCTCAATGCTTTGGTCTTGTGTCTTGGAAGAATTGAGTTCCTATGAGGAGGGAAACCAGAGATGGTCTGGAAATTGGATAATGGAGAACAGCTGAGCTGGATGGACTGAGGGACACACATTGCTGCAAGAAATAAACACAGATAAGAGTCTCAGGGCCATCTGCATCAACATCCACCTTGAACCAACATCGTATTCATCAAAGTGAGTCAAATCAGAAATCAGAGATGTGACAGAAGAAAATATGAAGGAAAGTCTTTGGACCACGAGAATTGTGTATGTTCTGCACTTCAAAGATGGGTGGCTTTGTTCTTCTGAGCACACTCTGACATAGTAGATGCATGGACTTTAAAAAGACTCTAGTGTGACTAGATACAGAATACCCAGAACCCAGGCTTCTCTGCCACCCACAGAAAACATGGTAATTTCTACACCCACTGTGTCAGATTAGACAAAAGAAAGACCTTGAAGAAAAATTTGCAGGAACCCCAGATGGTGCACCAAAGTTCTGATGGTCACATTTTAAGACCAGCATCGTGGAGGAAAACTCTTTAAGATCCAGCATTGGGAGGTTTCAGGAGTTGCTTTATGCACGATTGAAATCAAGAATCTATTTTATATATAATGAATTAGAAGTTTCATCACAGACAGGCCAGTTAGGGGTCTGCCCTTCACCTTTTATTCTCAAGGTCAAACATTACCCATCCCTTCCCAGCATGCCTGCAATCCTGTCACTTTGGACCTGAGATGGGAGGGCATGAGTCCTAGACTACGGAAAGATCTGATCTCACCTGAGTCCTGGACTACAGAAAGATCCGATCTCACCTGAGTCCTGGACTACAGAAAGATCCGATCTCACCTGAGTCCTGGACTACAGAAAGATCAGATCTCACCTGAGTCCTGGACTACAGAAAGATCTGATCTCACCTGAGTCCTGGACTACAGAAAGATCCGATCTCACCTGAGTCCTGGACTACAGAAAGATCCGATCTCACCTGAGTCCTGGACTACAGAAAGATCTGATCTCACCTGAATCAAGCCAAACCAAACCAAAAGTCCTACTCATGAGCCAGAGCTGCACACTCCTATAATTTCTGCTCTGGAATTTCTATGAGTTTGAGGCTACCTCAAGCTACATAGAGAGTTCCAGGCTAGGCCAGCCTGGGCTATGTACAAAATCCTGTCTCAAAAAAAGAAAGCAAACAAGCCACGCTCAGGTGTGGCTCACATCTTTCTGATTCTAAGATGTCCACTATTCTATTTTGAGGTTAGGGTCAGATAAAGAAAACCGGACAACCTTTCCAAAGTGGAGGTCAATGTTCGAGCATGCCTGGAGTCTTTGATTACGTCATGAAAGGCATGGTGTTGTATAGAGTGCCATCCAGCACATGTTCCCCAGCTGGTGCCCATGTTCTTAATGGTCTTATTGTCGGGGTAGGATTTTTGCTCCCCCAGACTGGTCTGTATCTTAAAGTAGTCTCACAGGTACAGATGGAAAGTTTGGTCCTACTGGGAGTCGCAGAACCTTCAGGAGGTGGGGCCAGGAGAAGGAAGCCAGGTCATCCTGGATGAGCTGTTGGTGGTGATGTTGGGATTCACCTTTCTTCTGTCTCATCCTCTGCTTTAAAGCACCATGCAGTGGACAGACATCCTCCACCAGGCTCTCCTGCGTGGTGGGCTGGGGCACCTAGAGCCCAAGCCAGGCAGCCAGCTGACCATGAGCTGACCCTCCAGAGCCATGCGCAAAATGGACTTTTCCTCCCAGCGAGCTGTTTATTTCAGGTATTTGTCAAAGCAGTGAAGGGCTGGGCAACACGACCTCCTAGTGGACCTTAAATCATCTACTAGTCTCCAAAACGGAAAATGCATAACTCGTTTGCTTTTACTTGTCAGAGTCCCTGAGACAGAAATCCTGCTTCCTGGCTCCACTGCGGCATGGATTGAGAGAAGACCTAGCGTGCAAAGGCTGGTGAGGACAGCTCTGCAGAGTCACAGTGCAGACAACGGTGGCTTTTGTCAGCATGGAGAAACAGTTCTCCTGTGGAGAGCTCCTCTGAGTGGCAGTGTGACAAGTGAGGACCACATCTGAGGCCTGGACCTGCGTCACAGACACACAGGCACACACAGACACCCATGACACTATCACACACAGACACACGGACACCCACAGACACCCATGAGACTACCACACACAGACACCCATGAGACTACCACACACAGACACCCACAGACACACACAGACACACAGACACACACAGACACCCATGAGACTACCACACACAGACACACACAGATACACGCAAGCCTACCTACCACACACAGACACGCACAGACACACCTAAGCTTACCACATACAAACACACAGACAAATAGAAGCCCATCACACACAGACACACATTCACACAGAGACAAATGCACACACAGACATGTGGAAGTCCATCACACATAGACACTCAGACAGATACACACACAAACCCACAACACACAACAGACAATGCAAACACACACAGAAGGTCATCACACATAGACACTCAGATGCACATATACACACAAGCACACCACACAGAGACATATACAGACATGAAAAACACATATGTACAGATACACATGGACACATTCAAGCACACCACCACACACAGACACACAGAATCATAGACATATATAGAGATGCACACTCACACAAACATGCATACACAGAGACACTCAAACACAGAAACTTATGCACATATATCCACACACATAGACACACACAGGTGCACATGAATACACAGACACATATAGACACAAAAATACATGCCCCACATACATAGACACACACATTCCTATAAACATGCCTATATAGACATACCCAGACACACATGTATACATGAGCACACATACACAGACGTGCATGCATACATATAGAAACACATGCACAGACACATGTGCACACACATGCTCACAACCCAGGTTTGATAGTCTTTGCACATCCGAAGTTGTGTGACCACCAGGGCAGGAGAAGCAAGGACTGGCAAGTCACTGGGTGCAGAAGCGTCAGGCTCTGGTGAGCAAGGCCTGTGGATATTTGTACAACTTTATTAGTACAGACAGCCAGGGTACCCATGTTTTCACAGGAATTCTGGCTGTGAACCGTGTTAACTTTGGCTTGGGCTCCGAGCTATTTTCGGAGCCTTTTACAAACTTACAGGAAGTCCCTTCCTTTTTTTAAATTTACTTTCAGTATTGTTTTAAGTACACGGAAGGCTTTTTTCCTTCGTTTCCTTTAACAGTGTTCTTCTAAAGGCCACATCGGAATAAGGTCAGGAAACCTGTCCATGCACCATGAACCTTTTTTTCTTGTTGCTTTGTTGAACTCATCTCAAGAAAATAGAAAATAAAACATTCTACATATCTGATTAAGACACTAGACTGGATGGCTCTTTCTAGCAAAACTCACAGACTTGGTTGAGTTGACAGAGCCTCCCCAGGCTCCGAGGTGAGCTGTGGCAAAGTCAATAAACAATAAATAAAGACCAAAGGCTCCATGGAGAGTGGGGGCTGCCTGCCCCTTTCATGAGTAATGAATGTGCCAACCACAGAGACTTGGACCCGGCTGGATTCGAAAGTCTCCTGCTGACTTTCAAGCAAGTTGGGGCCCTGGTGGGGGGGGCTTTTACAGTGTGTGGCACCAGGACCAAGTGAGAAGGCTCTGGGCAGAGGCGATGGGCCTGCAGACGGCAGGTTTGAGTCTGGAAGCCTTCCTCTTCAAGTTGCGCGTGTTACAATTGGAGCACCCAAGACTCACTGTGCAACGCAACCAAAATTTCCAGCCAGTCTCTCTAGAGGAAGAACAGGACTTGTTGCCAGAGAGGGCCCACGCAGAGGTCACACATTGCAAGTCCGCTCCACAGGCCTGGGTGGTCTGGGACTCTTGAAAGCGAATGTCTCTCTCCACGGAACAGAAGCTGGCTCTCACGCCCGCCTCTCCGGTCCAAGCCAGCTCCTTCGTGCTTGTTTTCAGGACAGGGGAGCTTTCAGTGGTCAGTCCTTGCATGTCTGCTCCTGATCGCCATTTGGGAAAAGGGGTGAGAGAGGAGAGCAGACAGAGGGCCCGAAAGCACTTGCCAGTGACGTCAGCAAAGCAACTGAACTGTCCTGGTAACCGTGGCCTCTTCCCTCACAACTAAACAGTGTTCAAGGTCACAGAAGGCTGGAAGGACAGAAAGAGCACCTTGTCCTTGCAAAACAGTGGCTGTTCCACAAGACACACTGGGGCTGTCTTTCCATGATATCTTTGGTGTGCGACTTTTCTTGCTGCGATAAAATATCTGGCGAAAACATCTTAAGGGAGGAAGGGCTTGTTTTGTACTGTTCAGTGGAGTGGAGAAGGCCGGCGGCAGGAGAGTGAGGGCGCTCATCACATCCACACTCCGAAGGCGGACAGATGGATGCTGCTGCCCACCTCACTTCATTCTTTGAACATGATTGCATTTATTTGTTTATTTTGTTTTGCGGGCACATCCATGTTGTGTTTATGGAGTTCAGGGACAACTTTGGGGAATTGGGTTTCTTTTTCTACCATGTGGGTCCCAAGGATTGGTTCAGGTCATCTGCCTGACAGCCAGCGCCACCCTCACCATCTCTTTTGAACTCAATGAAGGACCAGCGGTGGATCACGCCACCCACACCCAGGGCGGGTCTTCTCAGCTCGGCCTCGTTTTTCTGGGAACACCTTCATAAACATGCCAAGAGGTGGCTTTCCACAGTGACTCGAAATCCAGTCAAGTGCAGGCTGATCATCAGGCTTGGTGTGCATGGGAACTGACTTTCACTAATTTATCCATAGGAATCATTAGGTGTGTGATTTACACTCTCACATCTGTAGAGATTCTTGCTTGCTTCTACAACACAGTACATGAAAGCCTAATTAACAGATCACTGGTGACCCCAGATATTTGAGCCATATTTTTTTTTAATTTTTAAATTTATTTTCATATGTGTATGAATGTACTGTCTGCATGTAGGTTGGTGCACTTGTGTCGTACAATGCCGTCAGAAGACGGCGTTGGATTCCCCTAGAACTGGACTTACGGTTTTCAGCCGCTATGTGGGTGCTGGGGATCAAACCCGGGTCCTCTGCAAGAGCAGTCGGTGCTCTTAACCGCTAGGCTATCTGTCCAGCCCCGATATTTGAGCCATTTTATGAGTCAAATAAGATACTGACAGTTTTCCAGAGAGCAGAGCCACATCCCCAGGGAACTACTGCCTTAAGAGAGTCAGAAGTAGGGGCTGGAGAGATGGCTCAGTGGTTAGGAGCATTGGCTGCCCTTGCAAAGGCCCTAGGGCACCAACATCCATATAGTGGCTAACAACCATCCTTTATTCCAGTTCTAGAGGATCCTACGCCCTCTTCTAGTCTCTGCGGGCATTGCATGGCATGGACGCACCTACCTACATGCAAGCACCACACTTATATACAAGTAAAAATAATAAAATTTAAAAATTAAAAAAGCTTGTCTGTTTTTCCTTTCTTTTCCATTTAAAACTAGCAGGCTGGAGAGATGGCCTGGCAGGTCACAACACTTGCTGTTCTTGCAGAGGACCAGAGTTCAGTTCCCAGCCCTCAAGTCAGGTAGATCACTGCTGCCTTTAACTCCAGATCCAGGGGATCTTACTCCCTCTTCTGGTCCCTGGAGGTACTGCACACATGTAGTATACAGTCATAGAGACACATGACACAAATACACAAATAAAATTAAAGTGAATCTTTAAAAAATATTTTATTTATTTATTTTTATTTTATTTTAACCTTTTCAATGCACAAGTTTACTGTTTTGGTCAGTTCTTTAAATAGGTTTTTTTTCTCTCTTTTTTGTTCCCTTTAATTTTATATTATTCTAAAATATGCATATATACACTCCACACATAAATCAAAATGACAAAATCTGAAACTAAACTATAGGTTAATTCCAAAACACATTTAGATATTCACATTTTAACAGTAAAGTTGCCTGCAGGTAAAAAGAAGTATAACTTTCTTATGTTTTTAGAATATGAATACATATCTTCCACCCATATATGGTAATTACAGTGTGTGAATACAAGTGGTAGGTCAATTCTAGAGCCCATTAAGAGATTCACATTATAATAGCACAGTTGCTTTCAGATACAATGAAATATAATAAAGTTTCTCAGTTTGCCTGCCAACTGGGGATTTGTTGTTAAACATCCACAAATGAGGGAAACCATTCGCCTTTTTTTCTGGGACTGTGTTACTTCACTTAGCATAATGGCTTCAGTTCCATCCATTTACCTGCAAAGTTCATGATGTCATCTTTCTTTACCACTACATAGAACTCCATTGTGTAGATGTACCACAATTTTGTTATCCAGTCATCAGTTGAGGGGCATTTGGGTTGGTTCCAGCTCTTTGCTATTGTGAAGAGAGCTGCAATAAACATAGCTGTGCATGTATCTATGTAGTAGGATGCAGCTTGTGGCTATATACCCAGGAGTGGTATGGCTGGGTCAGGGGGTAGACTCATTTTGAGTCTTTTTTTTAACATTTTTAAAAATTTTATTTATTTTTGTATGTGTATGAATGTACTGTCTGCATGTAGGTTTGTGCACCCGTGTCATGCAATGCCGCAGAGGTCAGAAGAGGGTGTCGGATTCCCCTGGAACTGGAGTCAAAGATGGTTCTCAGCCGCCATGTGGCTGCTGGGGATCAAACCCGGGTCCTCTGCAAGAGTGGTCAGCGCTCTTAACTGCTAGGCCATCTCTCCAGCCCCTCATTTTGAGTCTTTTAAGGGTTCTCCACACTGCTTTCCACAGTGGTTGTATGAGTTTACAGTCCTACCAGTAGTGGATGAGTGTTCCCCTTTTTCCCACAACCTCTCCAGCATTTGGTGTCTTTTGTTTTCTTAATCTTGACTAGTCTTATTGGAGTGAGATGATAACTTAGTGTGGTTTTAATTTGCATTTCCTTAATTATTAAAAATGTTGAACACTTTTTAAGATGTTTCTCAGCCATCTTTATTTCCTTACTGGTGAAGTCTCTGTTCATCTCTTTACTCCATCTTTTGAGTAGGTCATTTGTTTTCTTCTTTTTTTTTTTAAGTAGTTTATATGTTCTGGATGTTAATGCTCTGTCAGATGTATCAGTGGTGAAGGTTTCCCCCCACTCTGTGGGTTTTCTCTTCCTTTCTTGATTGTTTCTTTAGCTGTACAAAACCTTTGAGTTTGATGAGGTCCCACTTGTCAGCTGTTGTCCTTATTTCCTGTGCAGCTGCTGTTTGATTTAGAAAGTCTTTTCCTAGGCCTATGTCTTGTAGGTTGCTGCTGAGTTTTTCTTCTATCACCTTCAGAGTTTCAGTTTTCAGGTTGAGATCTTTGATCCACTTGGAGTTTATTTTTGTACAGGGTGAGAGGTAGGGGTTTAATTTTGTTCTTCTACAAATGGTGATCCAGTTTTTGCCAACACTATTCGCTGAAGATGCTATCTTTCCTCCATTGAGCTTTTTTGTTCCCTTTGTCAAATATGAGTTGGCTGAATTTAAATGAGCTCAAGTTTGGATCTTCAATTTTGTTCCATTGGTCAAGGGGTCTGTTTTTTGCCAGTACCAGGCTGTCTTTATGACTATAGCCCTGTAATATAGCTTGAAGTCTGGTAAAGTAATCCCCCCTCCCCCATATTGCACTTTTCACTCAGGTTAGTTATTTGGGGTCTTTTGTTTTTCCATATGAATTTAAGGATTTTTTTCCAAGACTGTGAAAAAGCTCATGGGGATTTTGATTGGATTGTATTGAATTTGTATATTAATTTGGGTAGAATGGACCTTTTTACTATATTAATTTTTCCAATCCATGGGCATGGGAGGTCTTTCCATCTTTTGATGTCATTTTCAATCTCCTTCTTCAGGGTTTTAAAACTTTTGTTGAAGAGGTCTTTGGTGTCTTTGGTTAGGTTTATTCCTAGTTATTTTTTTTGAGGCTATTGTAATTGAGAAGATCTCCTTATATTCCTTCTCCAGTTGCTTATTGTTGGTGTAAAGAAAGGCTACTGATTTTTCTAGGTTTATTTTGTATCCCGCCACTTTACTGAAACTTTTAATCATTTCTAAGAGTTTTCTGGTGGAGTTTTTAGCATCCCTTAGGTAAACTATCATATCATCTGCAAAAAGGGACAGTTTTACTTCCTCTTTTCTAATTAGTACATCTTTAATTTTGCTTTCTCAACTTATTGCTGTAGCAAGCATTTCAAGCACTATATTGAGAAGGAGTGGCAATAGTGGACAGCCTTGTGGTGTTCCGGCCTTTAAGGGGGATGCTTCCAACTTTTCTCCATTTAGAATGATGTTGGCTGTGGGTTTCTTGTATATGGCTTTGATTATATTGAGGAATGATCCCTCCAGTCCAATTCTCTCTAGGACTTTAAGCATGAAGGGATTCTGGATTTTGTTGAAAGCTTTTTCTGCATTGATTGAGATGATCATGATCGTGTGGTTTTTGTCTTTCAGTCCATTTGTGTTTTATGATATTTATTGATTTACATATGTTGAACCATCCCTGCATCTCTGATATGAATCCAACTTGGTCATGATGGATGATCTTTTTGATGTGGGTTTGTATGCCATTTGCAAGTATTTTATTGAGAATTTTTGCATCTGTGTTCATTAATGATATGGGTCTATAGTTTTCTTTCTTGTTTGTGTCTTTGCCTGGTTTTGGTATTAGAGTGATGCTGGCTCCATAGAAGGAATTTGGGAGCTTTCCCTCTGTATCCTTCTGAAAAGTTTCAGTAGCAGTGGTTGTAAGACCTCTTTAAATGTTTTATAGAATTCTGCTGTGAAACCATCTGGGCCTGGGCTTTTTTTAGTTGGGAAGTTTTTAATTACATCTTCAATTTCCTCAAGTATTATGGGTCTTTTTAAGCTGTCAATCTCTTCTTGGTTAAGCTTTGGTGAATCCTGGGATTTCAGATATTCATCTATTTCTCTTAGGTTTTCAAATTTTGTAGAGTAACTCTTTTTGAAGTATTCCCGTATGATTGTCTGGATCTTTTCTTTATCTGTTGTGATGTTTCCCCTTTCATCATGAATGCTATTGATTTGGAGTTGCTCTTTCTTTCTTTTGGGTAACTGGTCTAGAGTTCTGTCTATTTTGTTTATCCTTTCAAAAAACCACCTTTTGGATTCATTGATTTTTTTTCGTATTGCTTTCTTTGTTTCTATTTCATTAATTTCTGCTCTGATTTTTGTTGTCTCTCAAGTGTTTTTAGCTGCAGTGTTAGAGTGTTTATTTGTTCTCTTCTGTTTTTTATTTAATGTGGGCACTTAGGACTATAAATTTCCCTCTTAGGACTGACTTTAATGTATCCCACAGGTTTTGTTATGTTGTGTTGTCATTTTCGTTTAGTTCCAGGAATGCTTTTATTTCATTCTTTATTTCTTCCCTGACCCACTCATTATTCAGGATCGTGTTGTTTAGTCTCCATGTGTTCTTATAGTTAGTAGGGCTTTCCCTGGTGTTAATATTGAGCTTTATCACACTGTGGTCTGATAGAATGCATGGGATAATTTCAACCCTTTTGTATTTGTTGACATATCTTTTGTGTCCCAGTATGTGGTCAGTTTTGGAGAATGTTCCATGGGGTGCTGAGTAGAAAGTATATTCTCTGGTGTTTGGGTGAAATATTCTGTAGATATCTGTGAGGTCCATTTTCTGTATTGTATTTTTCAGTTCTGATGTCTCTCCATTTATTTTTGTCCAGCTGACCTATCCAAGAGACTCAGTGGGGTATTGAAGTCCCCCACTATTAGTGTGCTGGGATTAATCTGTGTCTTGAGGTCCTGAAGGGTTGTGTTTATAAAGTTCAGTCCACCAGAGTTTAGTGCATAAACATTTAAGATTGTGAAATCATCCTGGTTAATTGTTCCACCGATAAGGATATAATGGCCCTCTTTGTCTTTTCTGATTAATTTTACTCTGAGGTCTATTTTGTCTGATATTAGAATAGCCACTCCTGCTTGCTTTTTGGCACCATTTGCTTGCAATATTTTTTTTCCATCCTTTCCCTCTAAGTGAAAGGTGTCTAGTGTCTGTCCTTGAGGGTGAGATGGGTTTCTTGGAAGCAGCATATAGATGGATTCTGTTTCCCCTAATCCATTCTCCCAGTCTATGTCTTTTGATTGGGGAGTTTAGACCATTAATATTTAAGTTTATTATTGAGAGATGTGTGTTGTTTGCTTTCAATTTATTTTTCATTTGCATTCTTGGTCTAGGCATTTATTTACTCTCTTATGCTTTTGTTAATTTCTCTCTTGGGTTGCTTAAGAATAGTTGCTCCTTTCCTCTGTTCTTTGAATTGCTTCTAGTATTTTCTGAAGTGTTGGTTTTTTGAGCTATGTTCTTTGATTTTTTTTTATGTCATGAAAGATTTTTCTTTCTCCTTCAACTATGATTAACATTTTTGCTGTGTATAGTAATCTGGGTTGGCATCTAAAGTAATTTAGCACTGGGAATACTTTGGTCCCTGTTCTTCTGGCTTTCATAGTTTGGACTGAGAAGTCAGCTGTGATTCTGATGGGTTCCCCTTAACTGTAACTTGTTTTCTCTTGTGGCTTTCAGTATTTTGTCCTTGTTTTGAGCATCTAGTGTTTTAACTATGATATGGCATGGGGAATTTCTTTTCTGGTCTTGTCTGTTTGGTGTTCTATGTGCTTCTTGTATTTGTATGGGTTTGTCATTTTTCAGTTTGGGGAAATTTTCTTCTATTATTCTGTTGAAAATCTGATCAGTACCATTGTGTTGGGATTCTTCTCCTTCCTCTATCCCTATGATGTGGAGGTTTGGTCTTTTCATGGTGTCCCACATTTCCTGGTTGTTCCACTCCTGTGCTTTTAAAAATTTTTTTGTAATATTTACTTGAGTTTTCTAGCTGCTCTATGTTATCCTGTAGGTCTGATATTATTTTTTCTGCTTCATCCATTCTGCTTCTGAGGCTTTTCCCACCCTTTCCTACTGATTGGATGAATGTTCAATTTCCTTTTTCATTTCATCCTGTGATTTCTTCAGTATTTCCACTTCCTTTCAGAGCTTTTCATTCTCTTCTTGTAGCTCCTTGCTTTTCTGGTCAGTTTCTTTTTTTCCTTTCAGCCCGAGATCTTTTCAGTGTTTCCACTTCCTTCTGGAGTTTGTCATTCTCTCCCCCTAGTTCTTTTTGGAGTTTATATTTCTCTTCCTTTAGTTCTTTCTGGGGTTTATCATTCTTTCCTTCTAGTTCCTTCATGAATTTTTCATTCTCTCCCTTTAGTTCTCTGATTTGTTCTTTGTAGTCTTTGAATATGTCTACAATTATTCTTCTACTGTTGGTGTCTTGGTTTCCTTCCAGGGAGATCTCATTGTTGGGATCTTCTACAGGACTGGTTGATTTTGGTGGGGAATTGTTATGAGCTTTTCCCATGTTCTTGTTTTTCCGTTGCGTCTTTGGCATGTGTATTCCCGCCCCCCCCTTGTTTGTTTGTTTGGCTTCTGTTGCTAATCTCAAATGTTAATGCAGAGGACTGGTTGGTCACTCAGTTTGCTCCCTGCTGGTTTCTTCCTCAGCTTTGGCTGTGCCGCCTAGAATCACTGACACTGCTGGGTCATCCCAACCACAGTAAAGCACAGCACCAGCAACTTATACTTTCCACCACAGTACCAGTAGCTTGAGCTAGGGTGGGAGTGGGGTGGGGGTGGTGGGGGTGTTACTCCTTAGGCTCACAGGCTGGACCCCACCTGGGCAGTGAGTGTGTGTGCCACAGGCTGTCCTTCTATCCACGCACACAGTTTCTCTCTATGGTTCTAGTGGTGGGTGGCAGGCACCCGCCAAGGGTGGGCAGCAGCAAGCCTGTGTGCCAGAGACCCACCTGGGCAACGAGCATGTGCCACTGGCTCTTTATTTATTTTTCATTGTATGCGTATGAGTGTATTGCTTGTAGGTCTGTAAGTGCACCTGTGTCCTGCAGTGCCCATGGAGGTCAGAAGAGGGCGTCTGATACCCTTGGAACTGGAGTTACAAAGGGTCACTAGCCTCCCTGTGGGTGCTGGGAATGGAACCCAAGTCTTCCACAAAAGCAGCTGGTGCTCTTAACTGCTGAACCATCTCTCCAACACCTTAAAATAAATCTTAAAAATAAAATTACGCGTCTATCAGGATATAGTGTATTTCCAGCACTACTCCATTAAAGAATGACCTTTTCGGGAGCAAATAATTTCATTTCCTGTAACACTGATGTGAAATTTAAAGAATAAAATTATAAGGCATGGAGAGATGGCTCAGTAGTTAAGAGCACTCAATGCTCTTGCAGAGGACCAAGGAGTTCCCACACCCATGTTGGGCAGGTTACAACCACCTGTGACTCCAGCTCCAGGGGATCCAACACCTCTGTCCTGAGGACACCTTCATTCAAGTGGACATAGCCTCACACAGACACAGGCAGACAGACAAACCAAACATGCAATAAAACATAATACAATAAATTGCTAAAAGATGAAGGATTTCCCAACAGTGAGCCCCTCCACTCTTTGAATATGGGTGGGAATAGCCCACTTCCCGCCAGGTAGCCGTGCCACTTCTGGCCTCTGGAGAAGAATGACTTCTCTAGAAGAAGGATTCTAGGGTTACAAGACTTACTTCTATGAGGGCAGCAGGGAAGGATGCAAGCTATTTCCTGGCCCAGCACAAATGACCTGTCTCTAATTCATCTGTAGAGTTGCCCTGCACTAAAGAGTTGCCTGGAAGGGGTGGGCTGGTCTTTCTTTGATGGTGGAGCTGGGAGTGTGTGTGTGTATGTGTGTGTGTGTGTGTGTGTGTGTGTGTCTGTGTCTGTGTCTGTGTGTATGTGTGTGTGTGTGTATCTGAGGGAGAGACAAGAGTACTCATGCACAAATACTCAAAATAGTGATACAGAAAGATGGGGTTCTAAATTCCCCCTTTTTAATTTTTATTGATGCTTTGTGTATTTCATACATCATTTTCCAATTCAGTTCAGGCATATATCCCCTTCCCTTTCCCCCACCCCACCCCTACCCATCCCAGATCATGCATTCTGCCATAACTTTTCTGCATCTTTCTCTGCTTTTTTGTTTTGTTTTGTTTTCATTTTTTTTAACAATAAGTGATAATTTGTGAGTACAAGCATCCTTCATGTAAAACCAATTTGCAAGCAGTTGTGCCCAAACCCACACAGCTCATGGGTCCCACCATCCAGCAGGGGGGGCTTGTATGTTCAATCAAGTTGATCAAATGAGTGTCCAGTCTATATTGTTGTAGTTTCACCATTCACCCCAATCGCAGCCCTTACATTCTACCACGCCCCCTCTTCCGCAGATTGTTCCCTAGGCTTAGAAAAGGGGCACAGGTGGATGAGAAGCAAAACAGTCTACTTTCTCTGGAGCTGTTGTCTTGGTCTCTAGTCAATTCTGGCTGTTTTCTTTCATGGGCTGCCAGCTTGTCCAGGCATAACCTTTCAATCCTACTAATGAAGCACATGCAATTAGATATATAGGTATTTAAACAGTATAATATATAGCCTTTCGATCCTACTAATGAAGCACACGCAATTAGATATATAGGTATTTAAACAGTACTAATTGTTATGGTAGGTTACTTTGGTATAGACACAGATGTTTGGATGGTATGTTAATCCATGAATTACATTTTCTTCTGTTAAGTATGACAAGGTCTTCGTGTGGTTTATAACATCTTCTAACCATTAGAGGATGTAAGCTTGTGGCATCAGCCATGGGTTATTCCTCCAAGGAGAGAGATAATAGCCAATTAGATTTGGGATATACAGACATATGGCTGCCACTGCTGCACAGTATTTCCAGGCAGATGAGGTGTAGCTGGTGCTGACGAAGGAGTCTTGCTTGACTCAAGGAGACCTATATTTGCTTTATTGGTTTAGTGGCCTTTGGTAACTCTAAATTCCCCCTTTCAACTGAGAGCTCTCTGATCCTGTAGAGCACTGTTCTCCAAATGTAATGTCCATCATCTTCATCAGAATAGCTGGGACTCTGGGAAGAGACTCTGACATGCAGTTGTTCCCTCACTGAACGAGGGGGTGCGAGGGTCAGAAGATCTTCACCCGAGGTCCTGGCAGCTTCCTCCTACACCTCTCAGATCCTCACCCAAGGTCCTGGCAGATCCTCACCCAAGGTTCTGGCAGCTTCCTCCTGCACCTCTCTGGCAGATCCTCACCCGAGGTCCTGGCAGCTTCCTCACCCGAGGTCCTGGCAGCTTCCTCCTGCACCTCTCAGCTATTTCCATACAAGTCTGCTGCATTCCAGATGATCTCGATCTCCAGTGGTGGTAGAGTGCACAGGGAGCAGAAGGGTAACTTTCCATTATAGGGGGACAGAAAGTCAATTTATATCAGGTATAAGAAGGGGGCCATCAAAGCAAATCTTGCAGGATTATTCCAAGGACAATAATAAAAATGTCAATACTGATGTTGTACCAATAAACTTGAAGAGGTAAAGGAAACATCCAAAGTCTTAGCAAAATTCTGTGCAATAAATAGAACACTTGAATAGCTACATAGCTATTAAACTGAGCACATATTTAAAGCTTTCCCCAAAGTGCTTCTGTGTTCACTCAGCTGGCTCCATCAATGGAATAATACCAAATATTTAAGAAGGACCAAGCACTGATCTTACATAAATGTTTCCAGAGAGCCCAAATGTGGAAACACTTTGGATTTCATATCACAGGGTCCACACAAGCTTGGTTCTAACACATGACAAGACATTACAAGAAAGACTACAGATCAGTCTTTCAAGAATGTAACACAAGCATACTAGAAAATGCAGAGGCAATAAAAATATAAAAAGGAAAGTATATCCAACTTGCCTGGGCCAGGAGCGCAAGTTTATTCAATACTGATGATCAATATATTATGTAGGGTTGAGAGCAGAAGAGAGAAACTGACCACTCTTAAAAGTGCAGAGAATGGAACTCCAGCCAGTGTCCAGTCTACAAAGAGGAGAGTCTACTCATGCTTCAAAAAGGGAAGCCTAGTATAGCAAGACCTGACTTCATCCTTGAGTGGATGGAACTGGTAAATGAAAAGCCAAAAGGAGCCATAGGCTCCCTCTTCCCCCAAAACCCGAGTGACCCTTGAGGATCAGATCCTCAACTGATCTTGAGAAAACAAAACAAAAACCTTAATCTCAGCTGTGTGGCCTTAAACATCCAAAAGGAAAGTGTAACCAGAAATAATCAGTAAGGCCTGAGAAATTGTACTACAGGTATAAAACTTGAGATCTTAGTAAAAAGACAAAAAAAAAAAAAGCTCTCTGTTGTTTTGCCTGTCTTCAATTCTTACTGGCAAGTGCATCTACTCTGTGGCTGCTACTGCTTTTGCCATCCTTCAAAGGCATGAGACACAGTTTTTCAACCTTCCAATATTGACTGAAGACTCGTGTCTCTCCAAGAATCCTCCAAACCTTCAGTGCTAGATGGGGACTGCTGAGACATCCAGCTTGTGGACTGAGCTACTACTGGGGTTTCAACCTCTTCAGATTATAGACAGCCATTGTTGGACTACCCAGGCTGTATCATGGAGACCAGTACAGGAAGATCAAGACAGGACACAGTGCTTACTGAACCTCATTTGGTGACCATGGGAAGGGAAGACCCTAGTGTGGAGCACAAGGGCAGGACTGATGGTTGTTTGGGCTTGCCAAAGAGGAACATTCAAACACTTCCTTAAGGAAAACATGACATCTTTCAGCCTAATAAAGAAAACAAGAAGTTTTTAAAAAGTGCAGAAAGCACAGTGATGGGACTTAAACAGCAGTCTAGAAATTCTTCAGGGAACTAGAAATGGATAGGAATTTCTTGATCTTATAAATGAAAACTACAAAAAATCATATAGGGCAAACACATGTTTAAGTATGAAATATTGAAAGTTTGCTGCAGAAATTGGGAATAAAACCTCATTGCCCACATAACTCATCACTGCACAACAGTGCACGGGCAGCTCAGTGACCAAGGCAAGATTTCTAAATTGTAGACATAGACTTACTTGGGGACGATACATTGTGCACTTTAAAAATCCAAAAATATGGGTGGAGATAGCTTATCTTTTCATATCCCACTTTAGATATAAAAATGAACTTCTAGAAGAACTTCTAGAAGAAAATACAAAATGACTTCAAACTGCTAAATCATAAAGAAAAGTGATACTGTATTATCATTTATTATTTAAAACTTTCATTTACCAACCAAAGTTACAGGATTCAAGGTCAGTTTGTAAACTGCAGTCAGGTTTTTATATCTAAGTACCAAGTAAATAGCAAATGAATAATATCTTCACTCTGAATATGATAAGCATCACCTTGGTAAATTAAAGAAAACCAAAATAAATGGAGGGATTTACAGTGTTTATGGATTGCAAGACTTAATGCTTGCCAGAGGTTGATACTGCTCGTAAGGGTTAACCAAACTTGATTCTAAACAATAGCATGCTTTGTTATGAGAATTAATAGTCATTTTTAGATGTGTACACAAATGGAAAGAATTGGGAATAGCTATGATAATGTGATACTGAAATAGAAAAGAAAAATGTGGCAGGATTATTTGCCAGCTGACTAGGACCAATTATGGAGTAGTTCTAATGAACAGTGTGATATTTGTTCAAGGATAACATATGGGGCAACAGTTATGTCAGGGAGTCGAGTAAATGATCACTATATTATATACACTAACAGCAGCGATGACAGCAGTGTGGTAGAACGTGGTTCAACAAATAACACTAGACAAAATTCACAGATACACAGGCAAGTAAGTATATTGTAATCCTCATCATCAAAACTTACATTAATCATAAAAGATTTGTGTTTTTAAAAAGCCAGGGAAAAGTAAAAAACAAGTTCAAGCATGCTAACCACAAATAAAAAATGATAATATGTATTGTCTTTTAATGTATGTATTTTAATATTTAAAATTTGCATTCACCAAAATGCACTATTATGAGAAAGAAGTAAATTAGCAGAGAGGGCAAAGATAGTTTAAGACTTCTGTCTAACAAAGGACTCAACCTGCATGCATATATCTAGTAAGTACATCGGTCGCACAAAAGCATTACAAGCAAAGCAGACAGTCCAAAGGAAAGGAACAAAGACGCACAGGCCTGTCACAAAGGAGGCTATTCAAAGATCTGGCTTTAGCCAGGATGCAAATCGATTTTACACCAGCAAGGCTGAAATGAGGAAACACAGGAAATACCAAACACTGAGGAGGCTGCAGAACAGTCTCCACTCATATAAGGAAACAGACTGAATGAGCATGGCAGTTCGGAAAAGTGATTACAATATTTATCAAATTTGAACATATTCTGCAAGAGAAAGAGATTCCAGTCCTGGACACAGACCCACTGACAAGCATGAGCCCAGACCTTACATACTAGAGTGCTCCTAGCTGCTCTGTCACTGATGGTCCAAACTCAGAAATAACTGGTGTCCACAAATGTGAGCTGGAGAGGTGACTCAGCAGTAAAGAGTGCTTGCTGGTCTTACAGAGGACCCACGCTCCCAACATCCACACTGGTCAGCTCACAACTGCTTGTGACTTCAACTTGAGGACACCAGTGCCCTCTTCTGGCCTCTGCAGGCACCTGCACCCCCCCAAACCAACATGGAGACAGACACACATGCACACATATAATTACAAAACAAAATAAAATCTTTAAAAAAGAATGCTTGCATTGGGTCTTTGAGAATTACATACAACTGTTTTCGTATTCAGAGCCCATCTCCTCTCAGACCCACCATGCCTCCATTATGTTTTTAAGGCCCATCAAGTCTAATTTGTATTCTGCAAATACCCTTCACCGTGGATCTGTCCCCTACACTGTGATCAACCTATAACTACCTTCGCACTCTTAACGTAAACTCTGAAAACTCAAGCCAGATACAAGAAAATCTTTAACAAATAAATATAATGAAATTTCAATTTTAGCAAATTTACACATTGGAACACTACTGTGTGGAAACATGAAAACTCTAGAATGTTAAAAATATGAATTTATCTTGGACAAATAATGACAAGCAACAAAATCCTAATGGAAGAGGCGTTACCAAATAATTCCACCTGTTTTAATTGATAGGAAGTTCAGAAATAGAGAAAATGAATCAGTGTGGTTGGAAATCAGAAAAGTGACAGCTTTTGAGGCAGGATCATGGAAGGAGACAGTGAGGCCCCCATGGATCTGGTTGTTTTCTTTCTGCTTCTGAAGGGAGGCTAGGCGGGCTGTTCCCCTATGAATATTCACAGCATCATTATGGCTTCTGTACATTTTGTATGTCCACATTATATGTCGTTAAATTAGTGAGTGATTTATAGTTCATCCTAAACTCCAGCAGGGATTTTTATTTTCATAGAAGTGTTTTTGGCTAGGTTAATTAAAATAAAAGTTGACTGATTTATGCCCTAATTTATAAAACGTTTTTGCGGCTCCTCCAAGGATAAAGCCCGGTTCTTCTTTTCTGCCAAAGCAGGCTTTTCCATTACCACCCGCTGCTTCTGCATTAGAGACCTGCCATTTCAAACACCATTGGAAGGTTCCATTTCTGTTTGGAGCCTATTTAAGTTGCACAGAACTTTTTAATTACTGAAAACTCCCTTTGTGCCCCTTACAAGCCATTGTCAGTCATTGTCTTTAAAAAGATGTGAGAAGCTGTTGACTGGGAATGGGTACTTGGATACACAGCGTTCCCTAAAAACCATCACTTCAGGGCACAGTCTGGAAAGCTGGAAGCCTACGTCACAGAAAACAACCTTGGCTCACAAAAGGATGAATGGCAAATGATCCATTGCTCTGAGATTTCTAAACATAGTTCTCTGCAGAGCACGGAATGGAGGCTCCCTGAGCTCAGGGGACGAGAGGGATGGAGGGCCCGCTGCTAATGGCACAGAGCTCCATTTAGAGGTGGTGAGAAGGTCTGCTCATGGGTGGTTGAGCCCATCAAGGGAGAATGCAAATATGCTTAACGCCACAGAACACTAAAATAATAAATGTTATGTAAGGTACCATAATTATTAACCATAATGAATTGTTTTTAATTCTAAAACTAATTCCTGTTCTTTTTGGTCAGCTACTCTGTATTTGGGACATTTTGCTTCTCATTTTCAGCTGCCTATTTCTGATCATTCTGTTTCAGGCTCCTGTGTGTGACGTTGCAGAGTCCTGCCATAGCTTGAACATGAAATGTCCCCACAGGCTTGCCCACAGCTGGTGGGGCCTATTTTAAGGCTCTGGAGATGTTGGGAGGAAGGATCTGGCTGGAGGACAGAAGTCACTTGGGGTCCCGGGTCCCTTCCTGTCCTGCCCTCTACTTCTTCATCAGCCAGGAGATGCACCATCCTTGCCACAAGTCCCCCTCCCCCCATGCTCTGCTTAACTGCATGAGACCAAGCACCCTGGGCTGAGCACCCTGAACCCTGAGCCAGGATCAAGCCTTTCTTCTTTAATTTGTTTCTGTTGGGTATCTTGACACAGCAACATTGTACCTAATACAATTCCTAAGCACAGAATGCTCCCTAAAGAATCAAGAAAGGCATTTTCTTGTTCCAATATTTCAGAGCACAGAGATTTAGCTGTCACTCAGGCCCCCAGGGAAGCTGTTTGTCCAGACAATCTGTGGTATAACAGACATAGCACAGCAAAAAAGAAATAATAACACTAATGTTATAGTTAAAAAACCAAAGGAGCCTACCTGCTTCTTGTTTTTACAAAAAAAGTCTTTTGAAATTAAAAGATAGAGATGTCTATTAATTGTAAAAAAAATGTTGAAATTTGAGTTGAAAGGAAAAGCAATCCTTTCTGTTAATTAGTGTGATTTCCAATTGGCATATGAATTTGTTAGAAAGAGAATACGCCCACCATTTCCGTCCAACCGCTTAGCCCCCAGTCTCTCCCCCCCTTCATTCTCTCCATTCTATGATGGAGCTCTTTAAGATTGATGATGAAACTCAAATTCTTTATTCAAGGACAGATAGTTCATCACAGGCCACTAGAAAACGCTTTCCTTAATTCCTCTCTTTATTCTGACACAGTGCACACTGAGGTCACTATGGCCCCATCTCACAGGCACCTCCTTAACTGGTCCTTTCTCTGCATCTGACACCAGCTCTAACCAAAGCATCTCAGTGTTCTCCACGGGACAGACTCTGAATCACTTTTGAAACAACCCAGACACCCTCTCTGTGAGGCGCCCTGTGGTCACCCCTCTGCCGTCCACTTAGCGACCTTCTGCACTCAAGCGATCCCTCAGGGATCCAAATGCTTTGTGTGTGGCTTTTAGTCAAGAAGATTCCCCCAAGGGTGTGTGTGTGTGTGTGTGTGTGTGTGTGTGTGTGTGTGTGTGTGCCAACAGTTCCATCCCCAGAACTTGGCACAATGCCTTCCACAGACTCTCAGGACTTTGTCTGAATGCATGAAGAGAGAAAAGAGAATCTTCTTCAGACGTAAACATCTGCCATAGGTCAGTGATAAGGTGCAGAGTCTTTTTGTGTTCAGAGGTTCAGAGTCAGGAATGATGATCAAGCTTGTTTCTAAGAGGGCACAGTTTTTATAGAGCGCGAGTTGAAATTCAACCCCGCCTTTAACTCCAAATTTCCTACCCTGCTCCACACCCTCAGGCAGGGATCACCAGTGTTACATGCAGGAGTCTCAGGGGAAACAAGTCACATCAGTTACCTACCTCTAAATGAAGGTAATAAATCACCTTCATACATAAAAGAAATACAGGTTTTTCTGTAGCCATTTTTGAAACAGAAAATAATCTCTCTTTACCTAGAAAATGTGTGATAGACGAGCACATTGGGATGGTTTCCAAATACAGTGCTTTAAGTCACGTTCCCTGAGGTGCTGGACTGGGCTGAGGAGGAAGGAAGCTCAGTTCTATGCCCATGCACGTTCGCACACACTATGCTCTTATGTGAACCAGGCAGTGACAAGTTACTTGGATGGCTGCATCAGAACTGGTCCACTGAACAGAACTGTGCCCTGTGCTGGGCAGCATGTGGGCTGCTGGATTTCAAGGTTTGCTTTGGCAGAGCTCGCTGGAACACCACCACCTTCCTCAGTCACACCGTTCCAACCAGGTCACCTAGATGCTAAGAAATAGATGCTCGTTGTTGGGAAGAAGGAAATAGGTGGCGTCTACTGAAAAAGCGGTAGCCAGGGCAGAGAAGAAAGTATATTTTTACCTATAGCTCAAGATGAATATTCTGGAAAGATGTCAGTAGCATATAAAATTTCAGCTCTCCAGGAATCACCAATGTTTAGTGCACATGGGTGAACCGAGGGGCAGGGAAGCAGTGCTGTGACATTTTGGGGTCTGAGAATAACTGCTTCATCTGCTTGGTGTGGTCTGTGAACTGGGTACATGGGTTCACATATGGTATTTATTTTATTTTATTTTTTTATGTGTATGAGTGTACTGTTTGCATGTAGGTTGATACACCCATGTTGTGCAATGCTGCAGAGGTCAGAAGAGGGTGTCGGTTTCCCCTGGAACTGGAGTTAAAGACAGTTCTTAGCCGCCCTGTGGGTGCTGGGAATCGAACCCCGGGTCCTCTGCAAGATCAGTTGGTGCTCTTAACCGCTGAGCCATCTCTCCAGCCCCGATATGGTATTTTAAATAGCTCATAGCAGTGTCGGTTCTTGTTACCTCTGTGACTGACTACGCCATGGGACACCTTTGCTGGTTCGAGCTGGTCTAGAGTTTGAGTGCTCAGACCTAGGCAAGGAACCAACTACGGAGTCCCTGATAGCCCCTGAAATTTCTAGAACTGCACCTATGAGCTGTGAGCTCCCTCAGCCCTTTCCCTCTGAGCAACAAGCCACATTCTAGAGTTTGATAGATGTTGCCTGACGACGTGTGACTTCAGCTTTGGGGCTCCAGAGTCCTTCCTTATGTCTCTCCTCTCCACCTGCATGGCCTTGCCAGGCTTCACTCAACATCTCTCTCTTCTGTATGTGACAGTCTGTCTTATTGAGGATGTCTTACCTGATGGAGTTGTACATCTCTGTTGTGATATGAGGTTTGTGTGTGGCATGCACAGACCTCAGACTGGCGTCTCCTAAACAAAGTCACCAATTGGTAAAAATGGGGATTAGTGCTTTGGACCCAGAAGATTCTCAATTGACTAACTTACCTTTTGTTTTTTGTTTTTTGACAGAGTCTCCCTGGTCCCAGCCTGCCTAGAAGTCACAATATGGACTGGGGTGGCTTGGATCTCATAGAGATCCACCTGCCTCTGCCTCCCAAGGGCTGGGATTAAAGACAAGTGTCACCCTGACTGGTAACTAATTTACTTCAACTGACTTACTTTATAATTAATTTTTATTAACAGCAGCAAAGTTGCAGGACAGGCCATTGTTTGGCAACCTCTATATGGAGCTCCTGCCTCACCGCACCCCATTGCCTGCTGGATGGTGTGCACACACGCTTCCATATTCTTTGAATGGCACTCACTCTGCCTGGAATAGTAAATACGAAAACCGTGAGTTTCAAAGCTGGGAGAGGAAGTCAATTTTGAAATAAGAATAAGCAATGTCTTCTGTGTCTGGTGGTGATGGAGCAATTGATGCATCATGAACTCCTATCTACAGCCACAGAATGAGCATCTCATCACATGAACTGCAGCGACCCTGTTCATACCTGGCTCAGCTGTGCAAGCAACTTAAAGGAAGGAAGGAAGGAAGGAAGGAAGGAAGGAAGGAAGGAAGGAATGGGAGGGAGGGAGGGAGGGAGGGAGGGGGGAGGGAAGAGGGAAGGGGAAGGAGGGAATGGTGAGGAGGGAGGAAGAAAGAAAGGAAGGGAAGAAGAAAGAAAGAAGAAAGGAAAAGAAAGAAAGAAAGAGGAAAGGGATGGGAAGAAGGAAGGAAGGGAGAGAGAGAGACAGAAGGGAGGGAGAAAAGGGAAGGAAGGAAGGTAGGGAAGGGAGGAGGAACGAGGGAGGGGGAGGGGATATGGAAGGAGGGAGGGAGAAGGTAGGAAACATTGGAAGATAAAAATAAGAAGGGAGGAGAGAGAAGGAAGTGAAGGAAGAGACGGAGACAGTAGAGAGGGTAGTGGAAGAGGAAGGAAGGAAGGAAAGAAGGAAGAGAGAAGGAAGGGAGGAAAGAAGGAAGTAAGGAAGGGAGAGAGAGACAGAGGGAGGGAGAAAGGAAGGAAGGAAGGAAGGGAGGGAGGGAGGGAGGGAGGACTCCATGGGGACAGAGAGGCAAGGGGGAGCCTGAATGAGGAATGGCTCTTGGGTTATGCTATATTTTGTTTTTCTTTTCCAGACTCTCAGGTAGAAGAGAAGTGAGGGCTGTACCAACTCCCATATATACTGCAGAGTGAAAAAACTAATCACAATGGGCAGGGTGTGCCATGGGTCATGGGGGGCCTGGGCTCTGTGGGTGATCAGAAACATGCAGCAAGTGTGCTCAGAGAAGCTCTGGGGTGCAGACCCCCCTGCTGACCAGCATGGCTCTCTGCACCTCTTCCTGCCTTGTCTAGAGGAAATGGGGTCTAAGCAGCAAGCTGCACATAAAAACGAACAATGGGTGGAAAAGCATTGCCTGGGGCACTGAGAGAGTATTCTAGACAAGACCTTTTCAGTATTTGCAAAGAAGCCAGGAGAATGAGCCAGAAGAGATGCAGATTATCAAAGGTACCCACCCTTAGTTGACCAGTACGGCCTCTCTCCAAAGATCCATGTTACCCCAGGCCCGGCAGGCCTCCCAGGCCTCCCAGGACTCCCAGGACTCCCAGGCCTCCCAGGCTTCCCTTTCTGTGGGTTTATCCTTCAAGATTCCCCATGTCCCTAGCATTCTATCTTTGCCTCCTGATACAGTGTCTGCTGTGTCCTTCCAGTGGCACTCCTACCTGCACCCCACCGAGCACAGGTTCCCTGTGGGACAGTCAGGAGTCCCACTTCATAGGCCTTTCTACTAAAAAAATTAATGAAATGCCAAAAGCCTTTCAACCTGATACTTTGTATCTTTCTTTCTAGCTTTTCTCTCTAACAAGAGAAAACACTTCTCTGCAACTTTGGGTGAGGTCCACGTCATGGGCAAATAAGAGACCAGCTGTGGTAGTTGGGAAATTCTCTGTCTAGACCAGTGTCAGGAAGGGGATGAGGAGTCAGCACAGTGTAGCTCCTCCATTGCTCACTCTTCATTTCTTCTGACTCTTGCATTACCACGACACACCTGAAGAAGTTCCAGTCTTAGCACCATTGAGGGTCAGATGACAACTTGACACTCAGCTTACTACACGATGTGTGACGATTTTAAATATGCAGCTAAGTTTGTGAAAACACAAAGAACACCCCCCCCTCTCTCTCTCTCTCACACACACACACACACACACACACACACACACACACACAATGAACACAGTGACAGCTCGGAATTCTCAGTCTTAATAACCCACTGCCCTGAGTTTCAGGGTTATTATGGAGACAGAAGAGACAGGCTTTGAAGTCTCATGGGCCAAGGAGCTGGAACTTGGGATCGACAGAATTAAGAAGTAGAAAAGCACAAATCAGTGGCAAATACTGGGTTTCTATTAACATCCTGGGCTAAAAATAATAATGAAAAGACACTTAAGATGGTAGGAATAAAATACTATCTTTCACTTGGTAAAGAAGCCAGAAAAATACCTGAAACAAATACCAAATGTACCAGGTGAAACTTTTAAAACTTAATTTTCAGAAGGACATTTGCTGTCACTACTCAGATGCAACATTAGTTATTGCAGTGGTGTGGGGGGGGGCACGAAAAGCAGGAATGAGCCCAGCACATTCTTTCTGTGGTTTATTTTTCATAGCAAACATCACAGAACCTACATAGAAATCACTGAATATGATAGGAGAATTTAGCAAAGTAGAAGGAAAATTAACTAAGAAAAAACAACTCAAGAGCAGCATAGGTCAAGGGTTTGAGTTGTTCCTTTACTGGAAGAGCAAACACAGCC
Organism: Rhizomys pruinosus; assembly: GCA_009823505.1. Classification (NCBI taxonomy): domain Eukaryota; kingdom Metazoa; phylum Chordata; class Mammalia; order Rodentia; family Spalacidae; genus Rhizomys; species Rhizomys pruinosus. The sequence continues at coordinate 1,638,026 of VZQC01006311.1, read as the reverse complement.
TGCCAATCGGTGTATTGACAAGTCCATGGTCCTAGTAATCAGGGGAATTAAAAAGTCATGCTGAATTTTGGTTTCACACCCACCTAACTGGCAAAGAAAAGAGGAAATAGGAAGCTGAAGATGGTGGTCAGATTTCTGGACCACTCTCCACCGGCTTCCTCTTCTGGGCACTGCCAACCCAGGTTGCCGTGCACGTGCTCTTTCTGAACCCTCCTCCACGCATCCTGAGCTCAGCAAGACAACAGGGCTGCTTGAGAGTCTTCTCCCTCCTCAGCATCTGGAGTGGAGTCGGCGTCCCTTCTCTCCCAGCTCACATTCTGAACGGCCTGTCAGCCCGTGTTTGAAAGCAGATGTCACATGCATTCTTGTTGTTGTTGTTAGTTGCTCAGTGTGGGAGGATAAGTCTGGTCCCTGTTGCGTGCATACACACAGAGACTAAAAAGAAAGATAAATTTAAGCTTGTTTAAATTTTGGAGTGCTGGGCTAGAGAGATGGCTCAGCAGTTATGAGCACTACTGTTCTTGCAGAGGACTAGGGTTTGATTCCCAGCACCCACATTACAGCTAAAAACCATCTGTAACTCCAGTCCAGGAGATCTGACACTCTCTGCTGACCTCTACTGGCATTGTACAATATGGATGGACTTACATACATGCAGGCAATACACTCATACACTCAAAATAAAAATAATAAATGGGCTGGAGAGATGGCCTAGCGGTTAAGAGCACCTACTGCTCTTGCAGAGGACCCGGGGTTTGATCCCCAGCACCAACATGGCAGCTGAGAACCGTCTTTAACTCCAGTTCCAGGGGAATCTGATGCCCTCTTCTGACCTCCGTGGCATTGCACGGCACAGGTGCACAGACCTACATGCAGACAGTACATTCATACACATACAAGAATAAATAAAGATTTTAAAAAATCAGTAAAATATTGAAAAGCTTTGGCGTGCTTACCTGAGCTTTCAAGGGATTTGTGAATCAGAGCAGTGCCCACCTGGGTGGCCAGCATGCCCAGCAAGGAGCAAGAAAGAAGGAAACTTCTATGAAGCACGAGTGCATGAGTGTTTTGTCTGCATGTAGGCAAGTGCGCCCATGTCCTGCAATGCCTGTGGGTACAGGAAAGAAAGGCCATCAGGTCCCCTGGAAGTGAGGTACAGATGGCTGTTAGCCATCATGTGGGTGATGGGAACTGAACCCGGGTCCTCTGTAAGAGCAGCCAGTACTCTTACCTGCTGAGCCATCTCTCCAGCCCCATAATTCTTTTTGGCACAGAATAATTGTCCATACTAATAGGGTATTGTGGGATGGCTCAATACCAGTGCACTTTTATGCAGCAAACAAAGGAAGGTGGTTGGCATTTGCATGTGCACACATCTCTTCTTTGCGATGAGAGCATTAAAGCCCTCCCTTCTCTTTCTGGTAGACTCTGAAGGAGATGAGAACTGGAAAGCAGAGAGACAGCGAGCACCAGAAAGGAGCAGGGACCTGGGGAAGACGGCAGCAGGGACACGTGGGCCGTTCTGCTCACACGGCCTCGAGACTGCAGTCAGTAGTCAGGCGCAGCGTAAATATAGCTCAACAACGTCTTGTAATGGGTTTGTGAGGACCAGCTAGAGAAGGTGTATTAGCCAAGGAGAGCAGGCTTGTCAACGAACCAGAATTACTTTAGTGATAAGAATTTGGAAGACAATGTTATGGGCATTGGTCATGTGACAACCCTGAATTGCAAGTCCAGTGACTCATGGCAGTCCTTGGTGCACCGGGTGTGACATTGGTCTGTTCAGTCTTGCTGTGCAGACTGATGGATCAATCACAGGGGATGGACGTGGCCTCATCCAGCCGGCCACCCCTTTGCAAGGTAGCAAACATTACACAATGGCCTTAGTGTCCAACAGACTGTGTCTTTGAGGGGCCTCCTCTAACCATGTGACTTCTGACTTAATAATGATCTCATGTTGGACTTGCTGTCAACTGAAGACACTGTTTTTCATGCAAGCTATTTAAGTCCTGACTTTACTTGGTGCAGTTTAGGATTTGGGGGCTTTAGGAAATATGTTAGGGGTTCTCTCATGACTGTGACAAAATACCAGAGAAAAGCAACTCAAGAGAGGTGGATTTGGGCTCATAGTCTGTAGGTAGAGTCCGTCATGGCAAAGACGTCATTGTGGCACGAGCTTGAGTCAACTGGTCACAATATGCCTGCTATCAGGAAGGAGAGAGAGAGAGAGAGAGAGAGAGAGAGAGAGACAGACTGGTGCTCAATTCACTTTCTTTCATTCACTCCAAGTCTCAAGCTCATGGGACAGTACTGCCCAGATTTAGAGTGGGTCTTCTCACCTGAATTAATATAATCCAGAAACTCTGGGGGCTGGAGAGATGGCTCAGCAGTTAAGAGTACTGGCTGCTCTTACAGATGACCCAGATTCAATTCTCAGCACCCACAGGGCAGCTAAAACTGTCCAAAACTCCAGTTCCAGGGGTCCAATGCCCTCTTCTGACTTCAACAAGCACTGCATGACATGGGTGTACCTAACTACATGCAAGCAATATACTCATACCCATAAAATAAAAATAATAAATAGCGGAGTGTGGCTGTGCATGCCTTTAATCCTAGCACTTTGGAGGCAGAGGCAGGTGGATCTTTGTGAGTTCAAGGCCAGCCTGGTCTACAGAGCGAGTTCCAGGATGGCTTGGGCTACAGGGAGACCCTGTCTCGAAAAGACCAAAAATAAATAAATAAATAAATAAATAAATAAATAAATAAATAAAATTAAAAACAGAACACCCCCCCTTATATACAAGCTCTGAAGCTTGTCTTTTATGTGATTCTAGATCTCATCAGGTTAGCAATGCTATCAGAGGAGAGAACTGTGCATGTCTACTCATTCTACATCATCTATTTCTGCTACTGAGGCCATATTGTCCTACAAAGTCTGTCATCTGTCATCTGCTCTGGCTTGGGGTCATCAGTACATCTGGCAAGCATGCATTCTGTGGCCTGTTGGTCCTTATTGTCAAGTTGGTGTTATTTAGAGTCACCTAGGAGACAGCTTTCTGCACATCTGTGAAGGTGTTTTCAGAAACGATTGAGAAGGGAAAACCCCTCACAGTAGACACCAGCCAACAGGCAGCCCATAGAAAGAGGTCTAAGGAAAGGCACTGTGGACCCGCCTGCCTTCACTTCCTCCTGTGCGACATCCTCTACAGACATTAGCCTTCGGCCTATCCAGCACTCCAGTGTGGACTCCATACCAGTGACTCCACAGGACTCCTCCAGGCCTTCAGCAGCACACAGGGACTGCTGAGGCACCCTGGACCGAGCAGCTACTGGGTTCTCACCCTGCAGTGTGTAGATAGTCACTGTTAAACTGCCCAACCTCTGTCATTTAACCTACTCTCATGAATTTCTTCTCATAATATGTACATATATGTATATATGCATAACCTAATCTGTATATATACATGTATATACACTTTATATCTATGTGCATATATATACATATATATACATATATATGTATATATTCTGTCTGTTGTATTCCTCTGTCTCATACACATCAAAATTATTGACTAAACTGAAGATGTTAAGAGCAAGGACACAAAGACATGACTTTCACGAAGATCACAGTGGAGATCCTCCAACCTGATGCAAACCCCAGAGGTGGCATGTGTTAGGTTTCATCAACAGCAACTCTAAGTCACTGTATATAGGAAATTGTGTTGCTCAGCCAGGCTTAAAGAGGATCTCACGGTGTGACCATTGCAATGAAGCTCTTCCTGTAGAGTGGGTCTGAAGATATGCCAGTGATATTAGTATCTTACATTCACTGTGATTATTTAAACTCACAGTAGGGCTTGCCTTCCTCTGAATCTAAAACCTACATTTCTAGGATCACACCACAGCCTGATTCCACCATCATCAACACAGCCTGATTCCACCACCATCAACACCACAGCCTGATTCCACCATCATCAACACCAAAGCCTGATTCCACCATCAACACCACAGCCTGATTCCACCAACATCAACACAGCCTGATTCCACCATCAACACCACACCCGGATTCCACCATCATCAGCACAGCTGGATTCCACACCATCATCAACACAGCCTGATTCCACCACCATCATCAACACAGCCTGATTCCACCACCATCATCAACACAGCCTAATTCCACCATAATCAACACCACAGCCTGATTCCACCACCATCAACACAGCCTGATTCCACCATCAACACCACAGCCTGATTCCACCATCAACACCACAGCCTGATTCCACCATTATCAACACAGCCTGATTCCACCAACATCAACACAGCCTGATTCCACCAACATCAACACAGACTGATTCCACTATCAACACCACAGCCTGATTCCACCAACATCAGCAATACAGCCTGATTCCACCACCATCATCAACACAGCCCGATTCCACCATCATCAACACCACAGCCTGATTCTACCAACATCAACACCACAGCCTGATTCCACCAACATCAACACCACAGCCTGATTCCACCATCATCAACACCACACCCTGATTCCACCATCATCAACACAGCCTGATTCCACCATCATCAACACCACAGCCTGATTCCACCAACATCAACACAGCCTGATTCCACCAACATCAACACAGCCTGATTCCACCATCATCAACACAGCCTGATTCCACCATCATCAACACCACAGCCTGATTCCACCACCATCAACACAGCCTGATTCCACCATCATCAACACAGCCTGATTCCACCATCATCAACACAGCCTGATTCCACCATCATCAACACAGCCTGATTCCACCATCATCAACACCACAGCCTGATTCCACCATCATCAACACAGCCTGATTCCACCATCATCAACACCACAGCCTGATTCCACCATCATCAACACCACAGCCTGATTCCACCATCATCAACACAGCCTGATTCCACCATCATCAACACAGCCTGATTCCACCATCATCAACACAGCCTGATTCCACCATCATCAACACCACAGCCTGATTCCACCATCATCAACACAGCCTGATTCCACCATCATCAACACAGCCTGATTCCACCATCATCAACACCACAGCCTGATTCCACCATCATCAACACAGCCTGATTCCACCATCATCAACACAGCCTGATTCCACCATCATCAACACCACAGCCTGATTCCACCATCATCAACACAGCCTGATTCCACCATCATCAACACAGCCTGATTCCACCATCATCAACACCACAGCCTGATTCCACCATCATCAACACAGCCTGATTCCACCATCATCAACACAGCCTGATTCCACCATCATCAACACAGCCTGATTCCACCATCATCAACACCACAGCCTGATTCCACCATCATCAACACAGCCTGATTCCACCATCATCAACACAGCCTGATTCCACCATCATCAACACCACAGCCTGATTCCACCATCATCAACACAGCCTGATTCCACCATCATCAACACAGCCTGATTCCACCATCATCAACACCACAGCCTGATTCCACCATCATCAACACAGCCTGATTCCACCATCATCAACACAGCCTGATTCCACCATCATCAACACCACAGCCTGATTCCACCATCATCAACACAGCCTGATTCCACCATCATCAACACAGCCTGATTCCACCATCATCAACACCACAGCCTGATTCCACCATCATCAACACAGCCTGATTCCACCATCATCAACACAGCCTGATTCCACCATCATCAACACAGCCTGATTCCACCATCATCAACACCACAGCCTGATTCCACCATCATCAACACCACAGCCTGATTCCACCATCATCAACACAGCCTGATTCCACCATCATCAACACAGCCTGATTCCACCACCATCAACACCACAGCCTGATTCCACCATCATCAACACAGCCTGATTCCACCATCATCAACACAGCCTGATTCCACCATCATCAACACAGCCTGATTCCACCATCATCATCAACACAGCCTGATTCCACCACCATCATCAACACAGCCTGACTCCACCATCATCAACACCACAGCCTGATTCCCTCACAGTCAATGCCAGGGCACAATTCTACATCATCAAATGTCATAGATCCATTTTCTTCCCATAAGGTTTGGAGAATTTAAATCTCCCTAGTGTTTGTGGCCGAAGAGCACTTCCCACTGATCCAGAGGACCCATGTTTTGTTCCTAGCCACCATGGGGCAGCTCACACCCACCTATAACTCAAGCTCCAAAGTATTGGTTGCCTTCTTCTGCTCTCTGTAGGCACCCCACCCCACCCCCAGGGAATACATTAACACAAACACACAAATACACATAAATAAAATTAAAAACACAAATAAAGGTTTTTTTTAAATGTCTGAGGTATTTTAAGAGATTTAAAAGTATATTACAGGGGGATTTCCTGGGACCACCTGAAGCACAGGTAGGAACTGGGTGCTTCAGCCAGGTGGATTGTTTGGTTTGATCCATTCATCTTTGTTTGGCTCGATTGGCTTGTGTGGCTGTGGGGGCAGAGTTGTCCTTCTAGCTGGTATAAAAGGTGGGCCTGTGTGAGACTTGAGATTGGGGATTTCCCAGGACCACCTGAAACACAGGTAGGAGCTGGGTGCCTCAGCCAGGCAGATTGATTGATTTGATTTCTTTGTCTTTGGCCCGATTGGCTTGTGTGGCTGTGGGGGCGGAGTTGTCCTCCCAGCTGGTATAAAAGGTGGGTTTGTGTGAGTCTTGAGATCGGGGATCTCCCAAGACCACTGAAAGCACAGGTACTGGGGCGCAGGCTAAACAGCAATCCCCCCATCTCACCCCCACCCCCGCCAACTGGGATTGCAGAAGGAGTGTCCAAGTGGATTCTTTGAAGAACCTTCAGAACGGAAATGGAAGACTGAGTTAGACTTACAATAGAAAGCCTAAAGCTGGAGCTGGAGAGATGGCCTAGCGGTTAAGAGCACCTACTGCTCTTGCAGGGGACCCGGGTTTGATCTCCAGCACCCATGTGGTGACTGATAACCATATGTAACTCCAATTCCAGGAGAACTCCAGTTCCAGGGGAATCTGACACCCTCTTCTGACCTCTGAGGCATTGCACAACACGGGTGCACAAACCTACATGCAGACAGTACATTCATACACATAAATAAATATAAATTAATTAATTAATTAAAAAAGAAAGCCCAAAGCTTAGACAAGTCAACACTCCATAAGCAAGGAGAAAAGGAGAAAAGCAAATCAATCAAACCAACAATAAAGGCATCTGAAGGAGGCAAGCAAAGCAAGCCTTCAACACAGTGAAGAGGCATTTGGGATTCACATTGGAATACAGGCAAAAAGAAACCCATATGCCAGGGACATAAAGAAGAGACAAAATGGGAAAGGTGGAGGATAATTCCACACCAAGCTCTACCAACCCTGTGGAAGATTCTTACAGTGGGATTCCCCCTGGGGATGGCCCAGGACACAGATACTAGAAGTACAATTGTGAACATACTTAAAGAAGTACAAGATTATAAAGAGCAAATCAAAGAATTAAGAAAAGAGAATGAAAAACTCAAGAAGGACCTAGAGAGAGAGAATGACAAACTCTGGAAGGAAGTGGAAACACTGAAAAGATCCCATGTTGAAAAAGAGAAGGAAACCAACCAGCAAAGCAAAGAGCTACAGGAAGAGATTGAGAAGCTCCAAAAGGAAGTGGAAATACTAAAGAAATCAGAAGATGAAATGAAAAAGGAAATCAAACACTCATCCAGTCAAGAGGAAAGGAATGGAAAAAGCCTCAGAAGCAGAATGGAGGAAGCAGAACAAAGAATATCAGACCTGGAAGATAACACAGAACAACTAAAAACCTCAAGGAAAGATTATGAAAAATTTAAAAATACA
>VZQC01006311.1:1592030-1628540 GCA_009823505.1 Rhizomys pruinosus | reverse complement strand
TGTAGAAGAATGAAATTAACCCCCTACCTGTCACCCTGTACAAAAGTCAACTCCAGATGGATTAAAGACCTCAATGTGAAACCCCAAACTCTGAAGGCAATAGAAGAAAAAGTGGGCAGCAGCCTACAAGACATAGGCATAGGAAAAGACTTCCTAAATCAGATAGCAGCTGCGCAAGAATTAAGGTCGACAATTGACAAATGGGACCTCATTAAACTCAAAAGCTTCTGTACCTCAAAAGAAACAATCAAGGAAGTGAAGAGAAAAACCAAAGAGTTGGAGGAAACTTTCATCTGTCAAAGCATTGATTTCCAGAATATATAAACTACTCAAAAAACAAAGAAGGAAGAAAGCAAATGACCCCACTCAATAGATGGAGCAAAGAGCTGAACAGAGATTTCACAAGTGACAAATTCGAGATGGCTGAGAAACATCTTAAGAAGTGTTCAACATCACTAATCATTAAGGAAATGCTAATCAAAACCACTTTAAGATATCATCTCACTCTAATAAGACTGGCTAGGATCAAGAAAACAAATGATACCAAGTGCTAGAGAGGTTGTAGGGAAAGAGGAACACTCATCCACTGCTGGTGGGAATGTAAACTTGTACAGCCACTATGGAAAGCAGTGTGGAGAACTCTTGGAAGACTTGGAATGAACTTGTCACCTGACCCAGCCATACCACTCCTGGGTATGTACCCACAAGACTCATCTTACAGCAGAGATACATGCACAGCCATGTTTATTTCAACTCTCTTCAGAATAGCAAGGAGCTGGAACCAACCCAAGTGCCCCTCAATTGAAGAGTGAATAGAGAAAATGTGACACAATGGAGTTCTATGCAGCAGTAAAGAAAGATGACCTCATGAGCTTTGCAGGTAAATGGCTGGAGCTAGAAGATATCATGCTGAGTGAAGTAACACAGTCAAAGAAAAACAAATGATGAATGGTATCCCTCATCTGTGGATGCTAGCGCCAATTACCTAATTGTATGGCGAGCTGAGCAATGTTAATGTAATATGAAAACAACTGTGTTCTTATATTATAGAATCCCTTAAAATATAATAAATAAAAATAAAATAAAAATAAAAGTATATGCTAGGTGTGGTGGTGCACACCTTTGATCCTAGCACTTGGGAGGCAGAGGCAGGCAGATCTTTGTGAGTTCAAGGCCAGCCTGGTCTACAATGTGAGTTCCAAGACAGCTGGGGCTACACGGAGACCCTGTCTCAAAAAGACAAAAATAAGTAAATAAATAAATAAATAAATAAAGTATATTACATTCGCTGGGCTTGGTGGTGCACAGCTTTAATCCCAGCACTCTGGACGCAGAGACAGGCATATCTCTCTCAGTTCAAGGCTAGCCTGATCTACAGAGTGAGCTCTGGGGCAGCTGGTACTAATGGCAGACCCTGTCTCAAAAATACCCCCCCCCCCAAATATTCCAATCTCTGAGTGCGGTAGTGCACGGCTTTAATCCCAGCACTCAGGAGGCAGAGGCAGCTGGATCTCTTTGATTTTGAGGCCAGCCTGGTCTACATAGTGAGTTCCAGGCCAGCTGGGCTACAGGGAGACCCTGTCTCAAAAAGACCAAAAATAAGTATATTACAATCACACCCTTGGTCACTAGGCTTTTGTCTAGTGAGGAGCAGAGGCAAGAACTTCCCTTGCTTGTACGGGAGCTGTGTTTGGAAGGCAGAGTGGAAGACAGCCGTGTACAGGAGAAAATGGGGATTTCTTTGCAGGTATTTCTGTAGATTTCAAACAGAGAGAAGCAGAAAAGTAAAAGTTTGAAATGATTCAAGAAGTGAAAGAGGAATCAACCCCTTAACGCAAAGGGGATGTTAGTAGGGTGTACATATAAAGATGTATGTGACAGGAGAAATTCCTCGAGCTGGGACACGAGCCCTCAGGTCTAAACTTCAGTGGAATAGTTCTGAGTCAAGCCTCCCTCAGCAGAAAACCTTTCCCTGAAAAATCAGAACATTCTTTCCAGGCAGTGAATTCATTAAAGGAAGTTTGTTCTCATAGAAAACCCAAAGCACCTCTTCTGTAATGGCTCAGCTACACTGGGTTGGAATCACCTGGGAGACTCACCTCTGAGCATGTTCTAGGCACTTCCAAAATGGTTTAAGCAAGGAGAGAGTCCCACCCCGAATCAGGTGGCACCATCCTATGGGCTGAGATCCCAGACTGAGAAGAAGGAGGGAGACAGCCAGTGGAACACCTGCAGGCACCTCATTCTGCTACCTGATCCGCCTAGAGATGAGGAGTCCCGGCCACCTACAACCTCAGGAAACTGCCGTACCTTCTCTGCCACGACAAGCCAAGGCCTCTTAAACCATAGCCCCAGACTGGTCTGTCTTCCTGCAGAGTGAGTAAACAGACAGGTAAGTCTTTCTGTGTTAATTATCCAGGCTGACCTGTCAGCTATTCCCATCTGAAGATGCGCTGGGTAGGAAGCCCGTTCTGCTCTCTGTCCGTCTACAAGGTTTTATTATGACTCGCCCGTCAGTCCAGAGGCTAAGATGCTACAAGCAGGGCCCCTGCGGTAGGAGAGGGTGCCAGGCTGAGCATGTGGGAGGCGGGAAGGGCCTGGCAGAGGTCGTTTTGGAAAAGGAAGGCCAAAAGCCACAAAGGAGAAACTGAATCCTGAGGACACAGCAGGCTTGTCGGACAAAGTTATTCCACATACGATAGACCTCTGAAGGGATTGAAAAGACGGAGGAGTGGGTGTCGGGGAGGTCGCTTGGTCAGCATGGTGTTTTTGAAAAGACCGAGGAGTGGGTGTCGGGGAGATCGCTTGGTCAGCACGGTGTTTGACATGCAAACCTGAAGAGAGGAACTTGATCACTAGGACCCACTTCAAACGAATAAGCAAACTCCACCAGACACGGACAGTGCATGTACACTCGCACACAGCCGCACATTCATACACATACCCACACACATATATGGACTTGGGGCGAAAGAGAGAGAGAGAGTTCTCACCCCTAGTTTCCTGGGAAAGGGGTGTGTACCAGGGAGGAATGACTGTGCGGATGAAATGGCTGTCCAATGCTTGAGTTTATTGTTGTCATTTATGTAGTATTTTAACCTCGTGACATTACGTGTTATTGGAACTGTGTGAAAATAAGGGCTTTTCTTTTTATTGTGAATAGACAGGAAGTTATAGGACTCAAAGTCACAGCTGCCTATACCAGGGCCCCATGATTTTAGCCCTTAAAACCCTCTTATGGTATCTCATTGAACTTGACAGAGATGAAGCTCTCTGCTCTGTGAAACAGAAATCCCATGCAGGGCTGGTGCCTTCTACACCAACTTCAACAGCATCTGCGTCTCTCCCCGCCCTTCCTGTGTCTTTCCTGCCCCAGGCGTCATGACCTTGCTGCTGTTCCAAGCCAACCAAGCTTATTCTGTTGGTCTGGCCTTTCCCGACTTCCTCCTCCATTTCCCCTGGGTGTGCTCAGGGCTTCCTCCTTAGTGAGGCCTTTCATGATTAGCCTTGTCCTAAATATTTCCCACTTCTCCTCCATGTTCAGACATGATCTCCTGCTTTATTTTGCTTTCATTCGAATTCAGGATATCTATAGTTACCCAAATCAAAATTGTACGTTGATTTAAATACCGTCTGCTTCTTGCTAGAATGTAGCATTCACACAGGCAAGATTTGGTGTCTATTTGGGGTGAGTGTGTGTGTATGTTTAGTTCAATATCCAGCCCCTAGGACAATGGCCAACCTTAAGCAGTGTCTCACTAATCTTGTTGAACAGGTGAACAATGCAATCCAGAGAGAACCGAGGGAGATCGTCCTCAGACTGGGCTCTGAGCCCAGAGCCAAAGAGCGATGCTGGGAACAGAAGACGGCAGGCCCAGTTTATATTTAAACAGTGTGATGCTAATACGGATATCCTGAATGGTTCAGCCAAAAATGGCTCACCATGGTCATCCGGAGGGCAGTGAGTCAGCACAAAATGGCAGAGCCTGGATGTCCTGGGAACCCAAAAGTAAAATAGTGATGTAATCTGTTATATAACCAGTCCTGGCAGAATGCCACTTTTGTGGGGGTTTTGTACAAATATGACCCTGATGCTGGGGCCTGAACCTTCCCCAGCCTGCCTGTGTGTGTCCATCTATAGGTTGGTATGCCCGCCTCTGCGTGGCTTGTGTGCCAGCTTTCATGTGAGCCTTGTGCCAGTGCCAGTGCATATCTGGCCATCTGCCAATGGCTGCCTGCCTAGCAAGTTTGCCCAGTGTGAATAAAGTATGTCTTATGGGCTGCAACTCCTCACAATCTCTTCATCCCCTGACCTCCTGGGACCCTCCTCCTTTCTTGGCATTGGAGTATGGGTCTCACAAGTGACAATAGAATGACACTGAGAAGGTAGGGGAGATGGAGGCATCTGCAGCAGAGAATCAAGGGCTGCAAACACCTCGGGCCCCAAACAGGAGACAAATTGCCCAGGGGACAAGAAATGAAGGTGTGAGAATGGAAATGTGTGGGAGACCCTGGAGGACAGAGCAAAGGCACAGCCTCCTGGGATTCCACAAGTGATGTGGAAGAAGAGCAGTCCACAGGAGCTCAAGGCTGGAAAGAATGAGTGCCACTGGCCTCTCCCAGCCTGGAGCTGGAGCTGACTGAGTGGCAGGTGCATGACTGTGGATGCTGGGCTAGCACGGATGCTGCTCCGGACACAGACGCCCCTGATCGAAACTTCCTTCATTGCTGTAATTCCCTGTTGAGCTGAAAGTAGAAGAGACTCTGCTGAAACTCTTTATTTAAAAATTATTTCATTATTTCTAATTTATGTGCATGAGTGCATTGACTGCATGTGTGTAAGTGCACCTGTGTCATGCAATGCTACAGAGGTCAGAAAAGGGCATCTGATCCCCTGGAACTGGAGTCAGGAATGTGCCATGTGGGTGCTGGGAACTGAACCCAGGTCCTCTGCATGAGCAGCCAGTGCTCTTACCCTGTGAACCATCTCTCTAGTCCCCCCCGCCCAAAACGCATACGCAGATTATTAAAACAGGGTCACTATACCATTTTAGACATGGATTTTCTGAGAAATGACCTCTGCCAAGCCGTACAAGAGTAACTAATAGGCTCACTGGGTTTGACAGAATCTACAAAATAACTCCATGATGAGGGGCGGGCCTCCTTATCTTTATTACAGAGAAGCCTGGGGACACAGCAAAGACCAGTCGAGACTAGCTGACCACTCAGAGCTGGAGAAGCATCAAGCCCTTCCCCCTTTCTCTACAAAATCAAATATTAATAAAACTAACACAGAAGAGAACTGAGAGTCTAAGGATGGGGCTTCTTTGCTAGAGTGCTTGTCTAGCATGGACAAAGCATAGGGGTCACGTGGTACCCTGCACCTGGAACCACATAGACCAGGTGTGGCCATGCACACTTGTGATCCCAGCACTGAAGGGGCTGAGGCAGGAGGTTCAGGAGTTCAAGGTCATCCTCAGCTACGTGATGGTGGGTTAGAGGCTAGCCTGGGCTACATGAGACCCCATTAAAAAAAGAAAAACAGGGACTGGAGAGATGGCTCAGTGCTTAAGAGCACTGGCTGCTCTTGCAAAGGACCAGGTTCAGTTCCCAGCACCCACATGATAGCAAACAACTGTCTACAACACCAGTTGCAGGGGATCTGACTCCCCCCTCTGACCTCTGTGGGAATTGCGAGACGCAGGTACACTTACATATATGCAGGCAACACACTGATACACATAAAATAAAAATAAATAAAAGAAAAATATAAAAAAGAAAAATAAATGACAAAAGGACTGAGAATGGGTAAGGATCACTCTTTGCTTCCTTATTTTCTAGTACGACAAATAAACATTGGATAGGGACAAGACTGGTAGACTGAGAGCGTTTTCTTTTTTAGTTTTAAAAACATGCTTTTAACTTTGGGATGTTTACAGGCAAGTTTGTTTACCAAAGTAAATGGAACTCCAGTGGACTTCTCAAATCTCATGCTAACTCCTTTAGGCCAGGCATGACTAAGCCACACCAGGCTGACAGGTCTTGGCAGTGGGAGTGGAAGGGACCGAAGGAGGGAAGCTTATAAACAGAGAAGGAGGGGCACTGCATGGACCCACACACTTGAGCGTCAAGCTGTTGCTTTTCAACTTCAAAAGCTGATCTCCATGAGGCTTGAGTAACGGGGCACTAGCTGCCCAAGTCCAGCATCTCCTTCCTCCGAACGGATGAGGTGGGTTTCAGGTGTGCACTGCAGTCCAGGTGCGCACGGCAGATGACCACACATGCTCACGTCAGTGTGTCTCAGTCTGCTCATCAGAGAGAAAAGATTTTTGCTGCTTTCCTGAAAACTTACAGAACACAGGCCCAGAATTAGACAGTCATCATCATAACATAGCCACTTCAAGAGGGGTGAGATGAGATGTTCCCCACCCCCCTACCCCCGGCCCCAGGAGCCAACCAGAAGTAGAGTACAGCAGTTCTTCTGAGACTGTGGCTTCTACTTTTGGAGGAACACAAGTGTTTGCCTCCTCCTCACCCCCGACAATTCATGATAATGATACACTTCCTGAAATATTCCTTTTAAGGGGTTGGAGAGATGGCTAAGTGGTTGAGAGCACTGACTGCTCTTGCAGAGGACCAGGGTTTGATTCCCAGCATCCACACTGTGGCTAACAACTGTCCTTAACTCCAGTTCTAGGGGATCCAACCCCCTCTTCTGACCTCCTTGGGCATTTCATTCATGGGTGCACTTACAAATATGCAGGCAATATGTTCATACACATAAAATAATAAATTAAGAAAAAGAAATATTCCTTTAAAATATGCATGACTTAAAAGCTGGGCGTGGTGGCACATGCCAGTAGCCCCAGCATGCCAGAGGCGGAGACAGGATGATCACCATGACTTCAAGGTAGGGGTGGAGTACAGAGTGTATTCCAGGCCAGCATGGGCTATAGAAACCCTGTGTATCCATGTGTATGATTCTCTCTTTCCCCCATCCATCATCAATCTATCTATCTATCTATCTATCTATCTATCTATCTATCTATCTATCATCCATCTATCATCTATCTATATATCATTTGCCATCTATCTATCTATCTCTTTGTGAATGTGCATGACCCTATATATATATATGAATTATGCCTAACCTGGGATAAGTGACTGATTCTAAAATTGGATCATTGAAAAATCCCAGTAGTCTAGTGTATTCCTCAGTGCAGGAAGTAGATACTTCCAAACAAGATCATTTGACATTGATTAATCTCTCTTTAAAAAAAAACAACAACCCATATTCTTAATCAGTATCTAGGTGATGTTAATATCGTCTATTTTGGACTGTATTCTGAAAGAACTGCTTGATGACCATCACCATCAATGCGTCAACAGAGGGAGCAGAGGAAACAATCTTGTTTTCTGAGCTTGAGGCTCTGGCTGCACAGCCAGCGGCATGTCAGGAAGTTCTTGCTGTGAGTTGAGGAGAGTCACCCATTTGTAGCTCCTTTACACAGAAGCTCTCAGTCCTGCAGCTCCCCACACTCCAAAGTGTTCCTTGAGATAAAGGCTTTTCTCTCAGGTCAACACATAGCCATGGATCACTGGTTCTGTTCCAGGAAGCTCCACGGGGCACCCTGGTTATTGTCAACCGGACACAACTTAGATTCTCCTGGGAAGATGAAGAAATTCTTCCATCACAAGCATTGGCCCGTGGGCATGTCAGAGGTTGTCTTGATGGATGAATGAAGTGGGAGGGCCTAGTCTATTGCCAGTGGTACCAACTCTAGTGTGGGACCTGGGCTGTTCAGGAAGCTAACTGAGAAAGTCAGGAAAGCAAACCAGCAAGCAGTGTTCCTTAGAGTTCCTGCCTGAGTTCCTGCCTCAAGTCTCATGGAGATCAGCTTTGGAAGTTGAAAAGCAACAGCTTGACTCTCAAATGTGTGGATCCATGCAGCACTGCCCCCACCCGTTCATAAGCTGTGGTCCTCCCTCCTTCTATCCCTTCTACTCACTCTGCCAAGACTTGTCAGCCTGATGTGAGTTAGTCATCCTATCTGGAATACCTCATCCCCTTAAGGTCATCCATCCTCCCCACTCTCCACTGTGTCCATTATCTTTTGGGGTGGAGTACCAAATTGAGGTTCCCAGGAAACAGATCAGGTGCCCAAGTCACAAGAGATGAGAGCACATAGTTTTGCTGGGGTTAATTAAAGGTCATTAGTCTAGATAATGTCCATTCACAAAAGTCATTCCTAGAGTATATTAAATTATTTACTCTTTTATCTGAGAGACTAATGAGAAAAAGGAGCCCAGACAAGGTGAAACATACCAGTGTTCCTAGAACTTAGAACATAGAGGCATGAGGATTAGGGGTTCGAGGCCAGCTATAGGAGGTACATAATGAGTTTGAGTCCAGCCTGGGCTACACGAAATTTTGTCTCTAACACACCAAAAATAAAAAAAACAAGAAAGGGAGGAGGATTTCCTGCCTGATTTTAGGAGATTGCTTCCGTACTGTTGTGGTGCCTGGCTGCAAGCTCAGTCCTATCTCAGTTTCCCTACCAGAACGGAGGCAGTGTGGATGTCAGCTCTGCTCGGAATGATCCTGGCGGCGTACTCAAGGTTTTATACATGTTCTTGGTGACCCTTTGCAGATGCAGCCCTGACTTAGCATCTGAGGCTTCTGACCAGCGTGCTGAGGTGGAGAGAGGTTGGAGAGATGGCCTAGCAGTTAAGAGCGCCGATGCTCTTGCAGAGGACCCGGGTTTGATCCCCAGCACCCACATGGCGGCTGAAAACTGTAATTCCAATTCCAGGAGAACTCCAGTTCCAGGGGAATCTGAGACCCTCTTCTCACTTCCAAGGCATTGCATGACATGGGTGCACAAACCTACATGCAGACAGTACATTCATACACATAAAATAAATAAATAAATAAATAAATAAATAAATAAATAAATAATAAAAATAAAAATAAAGTGCCTCCCAAGGTAGTAGCTGGATTTGCTCTTTGGATGTTGGGCAGCTTTGGAATCAAGGGTCTGAAATGTGAATGAAACAAAAGTGTGTGCTGTGCGAGTGCTGGCATCCCAACAGGATGCAAACAGCTTCGCTTCACTGTTCTCAGATTCCGTGTCCTTAGACGTCACCTAGAACGTGCGCTGGGTCTTGGCCAAGGTTTGCCTTCAAGCATTCCCTGTCTCGGGGTCGTCTCGGGAAACTTCAGGATCATTAACCCTTTAGATGGGTTATGGTTAATATTGATTATCCATTTGATGGGACCAGGAATCCCCTAGGAGACACAACTCTGGGAATGTGTGTGAGGCGTTTCCAGAGAGGAGTCCTGATGGGGAAACGCAAGGTCAGGGTGGGCAGGACTTTCCGGTGGTGGAAACTTCCACAGCTATACAGGGGCTGTGGAAAGTTTTTACTGCCTTCGCCTCTTCCCAGACAAGCGCATCTGTCCCCGACGCCGCTGCCGGAGCCTCTGTCTCCTCTGCTGACATCAGACTCCAGCTTCTTCAGCCTTCCAACATGAACCTGAGGTCAGTGACTGCTCCCCAGGAACCTCCCAGGCTTCACACCTTCCCCCTGTGTGAGCTGAGCAGCGTCCGGGTCCTCAGCCTCTCCGGTGAGCTGATGGCCATTCCTAGAGTACACAGCCCCCAGCCGCTCATGTGAGTCAGTGGAGTATATCTCCTTCGTTCTGCTGATTCTGTTCGTCTAGGGAGCCCTGCCTGGTCCTGACGGGCCTCACTGTACCTCTTCATATTTCAGAAGGAACTGCTGCCCACCCGGCATTCCTGATTATCAGATCCACAATCCTCTTTTCAGGATTTCTTTCTTTATTTTTATTATTTTTTTTTAATTTTTTTAAATTTATTTCTGTATGTGTATGAATGTACTGTCTGCATGCAAGTTTGTGCACCCGTGTCGTGCAATGCCACGGAGGTCAGAAGAGGGTCTCGGATTCCCCTGGAACTGGAGTTCTCCTGGAATTGGAGTTTCAGACGGTTCTCGGCCGCCATGTGGGCGCTGGGGATCGAACCCGGGTCCTCTGCAAGAGCGGTCAGCGCTCTTAACCGCTAGGCCATCTCTCCAGCCTAGGATTTCTTTTTTTAATAAAGTATTTTATTGATGTTTTGTGTATTTCTTACATCATTTTTCAGTCCAATTTAGACACATTACCCTTTCTATGACCCCCACCCCACCCCAGTTCATGCATTCTGCCATACATGTCTTGCAACTTTTTCTCAGTCTTTTTAAGTTTTTCTCTGCAGAGATTTATTTTTTCGGGCAGAATTAACCGTTTCAGTCAGTTCTTTGACCTAGTCCTTGTGTTGTTGTTGTTCCCTCCCATTTGTATTGCTCCAAAACATGCCCATATATATGTCACATATATATCAAAATTATGACCTCTGAAAATAAACTGTATGTTAATTCCAAAATGCTTAGGAATTCACATCTTTCCCTTTAATTTTATATTACTCTAAAATATGCATACATACCCTCGACCTATATACTGCAATATGTGGGTAGAGGGTATGAGTGCATATACTCCACCAAACACTGAAAATAAGTGGTAAATTAATTCTGGAGTCCATTAAGGGATTCACATTATAACAGCACAGTTGCTTTCAGATAAAAAGAAATATAATGTTAACATTGCTCAGCTTGCCTTTCAACTAGGTATTTGGTGCTAGTGTCCACAAATAAGGGACACCATTTGTCATTTGTTTTTCTGGGACTGTATTACTTCACTTAGCATAATGGTTTTTAGTTCCATCCATTTACCTGCAAAGTTCATGATGTCATCTTTCTTTACTGCTGCATAGAACTCCATTGTATAGATGTACCACATTTTCTCTATCCACTCATCAGTTGAGGGGCATATGGGTTGGTTCCAGCTCTTTGCTGTTGTGAAGAGAGCTGCAATAAACATAGATGTGCATGTATCTTAAGCAATAGGATGAGTCTTATGGATATATATCCAGAAGTGGTATGACTGGGTCAGGTGTAGGCTCATTTTGAGTCTATTAAGGGTTCTCCACGCTATTTTACATAGGAGTTGTACGAGTTTGCATTCCCACCAGCAGTGGATGAGTGTTCCACTTTCCCCACAACCTCTCCAGCATTTGGTGTCTTTTGTTTTCTTGATCTTAGCCAGTCTTATCGGTGTGAGGTGATATCTTAAAGTGGTTTTAATTTGCACTTCCTTAATTATTAATGATGTTGAACACTTTTTAAGATGTTTCTCAGCCATCTTTACTTCCTTACTAGTGACGTCTCAGTTCAGCTTTATTTATTTATTTATTTATTTATTTATTTATTTATTTATTTGTATGAATGTACTGTCTGCATGTAGGTTTGTGCACCCGTGTTGTGCAATGCTGCGGAGGTCAGAAGAGGGTGTCGGATTCCCCTGGAACTGGAGTTAAGATGGTTCTCAGCCGCCATGTGGGTGCTGGGGATCGAACCCAGGTCCTCTGTAAGAGCAGTCGGCGCTCTTAACCTCTAGGCCATCTCTCCAGCCCCTCAGTTCAGCTTTTTACTCCATCTTTTGAGTGGGTCATTTGTTTTCTTATTTGTTTGTTTTTTTGAGTAGTTTATATACTCTGGATGTTAATGGTCTATCAGATGTATCACTGGCGAAGGTTTCCTCCTACTCTGTGGGTTTTCTCTTCACTTCACTGATTGTTTCTTTTGCTGTACAGAAGCTTTTGAATTCAATGAGCTCCCTCCCACTTGTAAATTGTCAACCTTATTTCCTGTGCAGATTTCTTATTTGTTCTTTCCTTCATGTGCATCAATGTTTTAGTTCTTTCTGGGCCTAAGTTAGAATAAAACTGTCAGTAAGGCAGGAAATGATTACCATCTCTGCAATACCAAATGAGTAATTTCTGCCTCATTATTTATTGTTCATTTAATTTTAATTTTTATCATCTTTTGAATCTTGCAATATGGCTGAGTAGAGCTTGCGTAGACTCAAGGGTAAGACAGACTTGGACTCAGTTCATGAATCTGTCGCTTGTCCTGGATTTGTAACTTCAGATGAGCTCATTCCTCCTTCAGGCTGCCTCTAAACTCTGACCAAACATACTGATTTCAGACTTGCACTGAGGATTATAGAATAAAATGTGGGGTTTGGGGGAAAGCCGAGGGAGTGGCTGGAGAGAGATGGTTCACCGGTTAAGACCACTGGCTGCTTTTGCAGAGGACCCAGGTTTGATTCCCAGCACCCACATGATGGCTAACAACCATCCTAACTCCTGTTCCAGGGGATCCAATGCCCTCTTCTGACCTCTGCAGGCATTGTGTGACATGGGTGCATTTTTGTATATACAGGCAATACACTCCTACACATAAAAATAAATAAATAATTTAGAATGAATGTGTCACATCACTAGTGCATTATTAGTAGGTGTAATTTAAAATTACATGGCTCTATTACCTGGGTTAACAAGTTGTTTTCAGACTGGTGCACATCAGAATCACTGGAGATTTGCTTCCTGCAGCTTGGGTAGGACCTGGACCTAACGTTGTAAAGGTCTGCAGGTGACTCAGTGGGCAGCCAGTGTTGAGCTCAGTGAAGGCTGGCAATCACCATCCTCAAGAAGAAAAATGGTTTCAGTTCGTCAGCCTCCATGAGGAACACACGGGTCTTCATGACTCAGAAACAACGGGTTCCTTCACCCTCCCTCACTGTTCCTGGTGCTGGAGGAAAGAGACCACCCATGCAGCCCTCCTCCCTCTTTCCTGTCCTCTGTGCCCAGGGAAGACTCCAAATGTGGCTCTCTGGATTCTGTAACACCACAATTATTTTCTCTTTTTACAACCTAAAAAGTTTTTGAGGCTTTATGCATTAGTTCTATCTTTACATTATTTCTTCCCCATCTTCTCCCCTTACAAGTCTTCCCAGGCCCTGACTACCTCTCAACTTTTGGCCTCTTCTTTGATATCTATATCTATATCATCTATATCTATATCTATGTATATATGCATATATGTCTACATATATATGTATATATAAAATCTGCTGAGCTCATTTAGTGACGTTCAGGTGCATGGGGAAGTAGGGATGATCTCTTGGGATTAGACAACTTACCAGGGCGCTTGTCCCTGGAGGAGACTGATTCTCCCACCCTCGGCAGCCGCTGATGGCCTGTAGTTCTTTATCTGGAGGTGGGACTCTGAAATTTTCTCCATCCACATGGGATGTCAACTCATGCCATGAAGCAGGTTGTTTAGACAACCATATCCTTGAGATCTCACAGGTAGGGCGTCCCTGTCGTGTCTAGAGGACACTGTCTAGCAGCAGGCACCCTTATCCTCTGGCTCTTTCAATCTGTCCACCTCAACATTCCCTGAGTCTTGGGTGTGGGGCTTGCAGTGTAGTCATATCAGTTGGGGCTGGGGTCCCCACCTTTACTTATTTTCTGGATTTTGACCAATTGTGGAACTTGGTAATAGTCTTCATCTGTTGCAAAAAAAATAAGTAAAAAAGCTTTGACTGAGTGGTGAGAGATACCTGTATCTGTGGATATAAGAGGACATATTGGGGCTGGAGAGATGGCCTAGCAGTTAAGCACCAACTGCTCTTGTAGAGAACCCAGGTTCAATCCCCAGTACCCACATGGAGGCTGAGAAATGTCTTTAACTCCAGTTCCAGGGGAATCTGACACCCTCTTCTGACCTCCATGGCATTGCATGACATGGGTGCATCAACCTACATGCAGACAGTACATTCATATACATAAAAAATAAATAAAATTTTAAAAAAGAGAATGCACTTGGAAATTATATTGTTTTTTATTTATTTTATCTTTATTTTATGTGTAGGAGTGTGTTACCTGTCTGTGTGTAAGAGCACTTCTGTTGTACAATGCCCATGGAGGTCAGAAGAGGGTATTGGATCCCCCGGAACTGGAGTTACAGTCAGTGTTAGCTGCCATGTAGGTGCTGGGTATCGAACCCAGGTCCTTTGCGAGAGCAGCCAGTGCTCTCAACCACTGAGCATCTCTCCAGCCCAGAAATTATATCGTTTAAAGAGGGTGATAGGAGCTCGTCTCCTCTAGCCCTACAACCACTCCACACATGGGTATTTGTCTACATTTATAGTAAAGAATTCCCTTCTATTGAGTGTGGCTTAAATTGATTAGCTAGCTGTTGGTAACCCCCCAGAAAAGACGATTACACCATCAGGGATCTTCTGCTTGGCAGGTCCTGGTTGTGGTTCCTAGTCTTTACAGCTGGGTAGGATGGTGATTGCTTTTCTCCCTTGCCAGTGGGCATAGCACCTCCCTGTACTATGAGACTGGTCTTCTGGGGTAGAGACCTTCCAGATCAGTTCCAGCTCAGTTTCTCCAAGTCCTGGGTCTGAAGTATGTGTTTTCTTCCATAGTAGAGCTCTGGGAGGGAGTTGTTACTGTTTTAAAAAGTCTCTTAGGCCACCCCGATCATCAGCTCAAGGGAAGGTTTCCCCTGCTTGGCACTGGGAGTCAGCCAGCCTCCAGCTGTACACAGTCACACCCACATAGATTATAAATGGAGTTGTTTTGTTTTGGGTTTTTGAGACAGGGTCTTTCTATAGCTCCAGATAGACTGGAACTTGGTTATGTGGACCAGGCTGGCCTTGAACTCAAGGAAATCTGCCTGCCTCTGCCCCCACATGCTGAGATTAAAGACACGCACCACCACACCTAGCCCATATATGTATATTCAAATAAGATTATAAAATAATGATTCTCTATGGCTTTTTCAGACATCCTTAGCATTATTTACCTTTTGATCCCCCCCCAATTACCCACCCTCCTTCTGCAATTAAAGCCCTCCCTATTTTCACATTCTTAATACTAGTAAGATTTATTTTATTAGTTTTTTGAGATAGTGTCTCTGTAGCCCAGTCCTGGCTGACTTAGAGCTGACTATGTTGACCAGGCTGACCTCACAGTCCTGGAAGTCCCCCTGCCCCCACCTCCAAAGTGCTAAGAATATAGTCATCATTTTTTAAAACAACAAAAAACAATTTTTTAAGAGTCATTGCTTGGACATATTCCACTATACAAATACAAAATTTGATGCAAAACTAAGGGGAAAACCTCTTTGACTGAGTCCAAATAATTATTACATAGAAAGAAACAGATCCATGCATCAGAAGTTAATAAAAATGCCAAAATTTATTTCTTTATGATGGGTTAAAAGGAAAATACATTAGGAAGGTTTTAATGTACTTGTGAAAGAACATTTAAAGGTATTTTAAGATACACATTAAGCATTTTCTATAATTTCATTTGGAAGAAAATTCACAATTATGGATTTTGCTTGCAGTCTACCCCAAACGCCTATAAATCTTGTAGCAGTTTGTTACTGGTATTGAGGAGTCTGTAAGTGAGCCATTCTATATTTAAAAGGGAATTCTCTAATGTATTGAGGACAAGCATTTACCACATAGACAACACCGGAATAAGAGCGAGGCTGCCAGGGAAGGGCAAAGGTCAGCTTCCTTTGTAGCTTGTCCAGAGGCCTGGCTATAGGAGGGTTAGTACGCTATATCAAAAGGAAATACATGGGGCTGGAGAGATGGCCTAGCGGTTAAGAGCGCCGACCGCTCTTGCAGAGGACCCGGGTTTGATCCTCAGCACCCACATGGCGGCTGAGACCCGTCTGAAACTCCAATTCCAGGAGAACTCCAGCTCCAGGGGAATCCGACACCCACTTCTGACCTCCGCGGCATTGCACGACACAGGTGCACAGACTTGCATGCAGACAGTACATTATTATTATGGCTAATATTCTCTGCATTGGAGGAGACTGTGCAAATAACCAAAAATAACCACTTAAAGTAATTACTGCACTGTTTGAAAACGTAGAAAAGAGTGTTCAGTAGGATATTTGTTCCAGAACATACATACAAATTCACAGAAATTCACATGGTATAACTGCATAGGTTTCACATGAAATGAATCTAATACGTGGCATTAAAGCATCTTATCCTAAACATAGTTCTAAGTACTATACTAAGCGAACCACCTTCATTAAACCCTCACAATAACCTAACCACTGTCAGCCCTGCTTCACAGATGGGTAAACTGAGGCTTAGAGACTTCAAGTTCCTGTTACTCAAGGTTCAGGAAAAGCAGCAACAGCCCCAGCAACAGTGATGGAATTAAGTTACCCAAAACACACATACCAGCTGAGTTGAGAATTAACTTCGTCACTGTTGGTATCCGGCAGACTCTGAAATATCTGCTCTAGGGAGCATGGGTAATAATGCTATTTATCAATGAACAGAACAGCAGTAAGCTCAGAGTCTGTGGAGTCAGCTCAGCCAGTAAAGTGCTTGTCTTACAGGAAAGAGGCTGTGAGTGAAGTTTCCAACAGGCACAAAAAGCCAGTGTGGCAGCCTGTGCCGGCAATCACCATGTTGGGGAAGCTGGCGCAGAAGCATCCGTGGGGCTCGCTGGCCAGTCAGAACAGCCTAATCGCCAAGCTCCAGGGTCTGCATGGTGCAGATGTGAGCTGGGATGAGAGCTTCTCTGGGGCTCGGAGGAGGAGTCCTACCTGTTTCTCCCACTTTCCACAGTGCAGCTCTTCACGCTTCCATCCCTGGAGAGGATTCCCTTTGATGCGGCCTGTGGGGGAGTACTTCCCCTGCTGTGACTCCCGCTGCCATCTCTGAGGGTCCCTAGCCCCTGGTGCTACCACTTGGTCCAGCCCTACTAAGGGACTCTCTCCTACTGAGTAGGTGAAGTCCCCCAGCTTCTTACAGACAAAGCCTTCTCACGCAGGTCTGAGTATCCCTGGGGGACATGCTCCTGTGTCCCAAGGAAGTCTGGCCAGCTATCCGTGGGTACCCTCTCTGCTTTTTCTCTGCCTTTTCCTAATTTTCCTATTTCTGACTTCTTCCACCGACCCTGCCAGCTCCTGAAACAGGCTTCAGCAGCCAGCACAGCACCCTGAAGTACTTCCAGGCCAACAGCTGTCTGCAGAAGTCAAGGCACCATCTGTCCCGGTCTCCTGGCCATATCCCGGGGAAATTCATATCAAACTCCAGTCATATGACTAAATTCATATGACTCCCATCCCCTCACCCCGTCTACATCTCCCCTCGTAGGCCTTCTCTGCCCGGGTCTGTATATCTGTCAATATTGTGTCTACCATCTCGAAGACAGTTATTTGATAAGAACCAATTGTTTTGGATGCATGACTCATGTCTCCCCTTAGTCCTTCATGCAGATTCCTGCAGGCCTGGCCACCAAGGTACCAGAGGTGTTTAGACACGCCCCAGCCACCCACGCAGATGCTGCAGAGCTCTCCTCCTGACTCCCTCTCATTAACCAGGAGTGTGGGTTCTTCGTTTTGTTTTGGATTTTGTGAGACAGGGTCTCATGTAGCCCAGGGTGGCTTCACATTCACTACATAGCCCAGGGTGGCCATGAACACCTGATTCTTCTCCTTCCACCTCCCAAATATTGGAATTACAGGTGAGCACCACCACATCTGATCAGGAAAAACAAAAGCAAAAACAACAATTAACTATTAGCAACCCCCCCCCGCCCCATCGTCACTTCTCTCTGGGAACAACAGTGTCTATCAACATGTCCCCTCTTCTCCTAGCTGTAAGCTGGTCACCCTCAGCTCCTGGGTCTCATGGTCAGAAGCTGTGTCTTCTCCTGAGCCATTTTTCAAGCTACATGTTGTCAAGACCTGGACTGGCATCTCTGGCTATCAGGTTATGTGTCAGGTGGGCCTTATCAAGGCTGTCTATCCTTTGTCAATTGCCTGTGGGCACAAAGCCCCTCACCAGGAAGCAGGGACTCTTCCCAGTGACATTCCCAAGCAAGGTGCCACCTTGCCCAGAACTTTCCAGTCTAGAAAAATGTGAGGCAAGATACCACTAGATTGCTGTCTATTCAGGTTTTGTTCTTTCTATTAAGAAAAGGGATATAACCAAGGGATATAACCAAAGTTATTCAAAATGGTTGTGACAGTTCACTGCTCCTTATGATGATGAGATGAGAGTTGTTTGGTCAGGGAACAGCCTGAGCCAGCTAAGAACTCACAGTTGGTAAGTGGTGAAGCTGGATTAAAGCTTGCATCTGCTGGCCTGGTCTCCTGTCGTCTGGCAGCTGTAGACATTAGTCCAGGAGAGAGATGAGTTCTACCTGTCTGGGCTGTGTACTCATCTCACACCCAGAGAGTCCGTGGCTCTGGAACGCTAGGTCTCAACGACCCAAAATAGGGGTGATTCTCTCCGCACCACTGCTTAGCTTGGTCCCATATTGACAGAGTGCTGCTCTCTGCAGAGTTGTTCGGGTTTGTCTGGTCTGCATCTGTGTGGGCTATTCATGTTCAGTCATAGACTCATGTGAAGTAACTAACAAAACCATGGGCAGCAGTCCACAACGGTGCTTAACAGCCCCTACCTTCTTGTCAGCAAGCGACTCACATAAAATAGAACATGGTGTGGGCCTGGTGAATGGTGTTGACAGAGAATGTGCAGTCACTGCCAATGGGTGGCCGTGCCAGCAAGAGTCACCATCCTCGGGCCTGGGTGATGAGACACGCCTGGGAATCCATCCCCAACCAGAGCCTCCTCCCCTGGGAACCAATTCCACTAGAGGCTCTGCGGAGGCCGCCATGTCTCCACCCCTGGGAGATGGTCCAGGGCCACCATTAGAGCCTCAGATAACATGGCGCTGGGGAGCGCTGGCTCTCTTGCCTTTCCCAGGGTGAGTCATATTTGTGAGGATAGAGTTTGTTGATCTTTCAGGAAACCCCTCGTGAGAATGAATAACAAATTCCTAAGTGAAACCTGGCAAGGTTAGAGGCACTGAAACTTGAGGTCTGGGGAGTCTTGAGCAGAGAATTCCAGTTCTGACTGGGCTCCATGGTGAGGGGTTCCCAAAGAAGAAGGGCATCATGGTGTCATTTGCCACTGTCTTTGGGACATGTGGCTGAGAGCTATTCACAGAAAGAAGTCTCTTTTCCCCTGAGGGAGGGTAGGCTGTCATCACTAAGCCATGATCCTCCACCCCCTCAAGCTGACTTGAATCTCCAAGCACCTCCATCTTTCTGACATCTAATTTTGAGGTGTAACCTAATTCCCTCCTGAAATTTCTGGGTGTTTCTCTTAGGCGTTCTCCTTGCTTTTTATTACCAAACACTTTTCTGGGAGTTTTATTTACATGGCTTTGGTTAAGGGTCCCCAGGCTCCTGTCAGTCAACCATGTCTGCCTGCCAGTGTGGCCCATTCTTTCATCATCATGTTCCTGTTTGGAGTTGGTCTTGCCGGTCCCTAAATGTTCCCTTCATGTGCCCGCCACCCAAACACTTCACTCTTCACTCACACACAAAAACACCCTCAGCGATGTTGACTTAGAACAAGCTACCTTTTTCCAGTGCTTGAGGAAAAACTTAGTCACCATTGGAGGCTTCTTTAAACCCTATCGCTTGCCGAGTTTCCAGGTAATTACTGCTGAGAATAGCCTTGGATCACCTTCTTCCACCAGGCTAAGAACATTCCCAGGGAGCCAGACTAAGTTTCCAAGAGGCGTGCACACTGCGGACCCCTCCCTCAGTGGAAGTGTGCCTTATAATGCTAGCCAGGGGTGGAGGTATACACTTTAACAGTGTTTACCCTCCTGTCCACGACTCTCTCTTTGATATCAAATATTATGGAATTCTTCCTGAGTGACATTTGGAGACCTTACACACACTCCCTCAGGATCCGATGGCTCTTTGGAAGTGACTCATAAAATGTGTGAATTTAGGCAGGATTCTGCTATGTACAGCTATTTCCTAACAAATTACATTTTGGCGATTTCTAGTGCTCATTGTACTAAAAGTTCTAAAGTCTTATTTCCTTAATTTATTTTTCCTTTTCTTACACAGAAATTGCTAGAAATACATGAGATGGCTCACTGGTTAAGAGCACAGATGCTCTTGCAGTGGACCTGGTTCTCTTCCCAGAACCAACACCAGCTGGATCACAACTGCGTGCAGCTCCAGTTCCAGGGGATCTGATGTCCCTATTGTCTTCAACGGGCACCTGCGTGCACATGGTGTGCACACATGCACTCGGAAACACACACACACACACACACACACACACACACGTTAGATTGAGTTAATTAATTCTAAAAAACAAACACAAAGTGAGTTCTCTTGATGGGGAGCAACTCCTACACACTATGTTCCCAGATGAAGATGCTTTAAGAACGTTAATCACTTTTTTTCCAGGAAAATAGTCTCGGGTTTTTTTTATAAATTTATTTTTTTTAACAACTCTAGACCCGTGTGCACCCCCCCCATTCCACCACTCCACCAGAGCTCACGCATTCTGCCAAACATGCCTTTCATCTCTTTCTCAGTCTTTCTCAAAATTCTCCATGAGGAAGTTGACTGTTTTGAGTAGAAGTTCATCGTTTCACTCAGTAGGGTGTTTTTGTTTTTTTGTTTTTTTTGTTTTTTTGTCTTTTCGAGACAGGCTCTCCCTATAGCCCCAGCTGTCCTGGAACTCACTCTGTAGACCAGGCTGGCCTTGAACTTACAAAGATCCACCTGCTTCTGCCTCCCAAGTGCTAGGATTAAAGTCGTGTGCCACCACACCCAGGGTTTTTTTTTTTAAATGAAGCTTCCATTTCCTTCCTGCTGATGGACTGCTCTTCCTGACCTCTCAGGTAGCCTCATCCTTTTTGGTTAAGAGTACAATGATGTAGCTCAATCACACATGCATAAAACAATGGTTGATTATTATGTTCATTCTTATGGTAAATATGCATAAGAAAATGGGTTTAGAAATAAATTTTTCTTTTCTTTTTTTTTAGAAATGAATTTTTCAAGCCTATAATCCTAGCACTTGGGAGGTAAAGGCAGGAAGTTCACAAGTTCAAGACCAGCCTGAGCCATAGAATAAGATGCTCTCCCAGAAAACAGGAGTTGGCTAGGAACAACACAGGGATCTGAGCTCAAGTCCTCAGCCCCCAGGTAAAAATCCGAGGGTGGCAGCATGCTCCTGTGACTCCCTCACTGGTAGAGGGAAGACAGAGAGTCTCATCCGGCCTCACTGAAATTGATGGGCTTCAGGTTCCCTGAGAGAGTTTGAAAAAATAAAAGTAGATGCTAGGTGTGATGGCACAAGTCTTTAAAACCAGCACTTGGAGGGGGTGGGGCAGAGGCAGATCTGTGTGAGATCAAGGGCAGTTTGGCCTGCAGGGATACTCTGTCTCAAAAATAAAGAAATAACATAAAAGTGGAAAACAATTAAGGAAAGACATTGGGTATCAACCTCAGGCCTTCAAATACACACATGATCATGTGCACACATACATACATGAATGGCTACATGCACAGGTGTATACATACAAGTATATATCACACACAAAGAAAGAAAAAAGAAAGAGAAAGAAAGAAAAAAAGAAAGAAAGGAGAACAATAAACCCCCTGAGCTGAAGACGCTGTCAGGGCAGAGTATTTACCCAGCACGTCCAAAGATTTGGGTTCAATTTCCCTGTAACAAAATAAATTTTTAAAAATATTTTATTTTATTTTTAATTTAATTTTTTTTATGTGTATGAAAGTACTGTCTGCATGTAGGTTTGTGCACCATGTTGTGCAATGCTATGGAGGTCAGAAGAGGGAGTCTGATTCCCCTGGAACTGGAGTTAAAGATGGTTCTTAGCTGTCATGTGGGTGCTGGGGATCGAACCCAGGTCCTCTGCAAGAGCAGTCGGTGCTCTTAACCACTAGGCCATCTCTCCAGCCCACAAAATAAAAATTTTAAAAAGTGGTTTGGCCGAGTTGAGTTTATAGTTCAGTGCTAGAACACTTGACTCTCACATCCATACTGTGTTCAATCCCCAGTACCAGGAAGAAGAATAAGAAGAGGAGGAAGAGGAAAGGAAAAGGAAGAGGAAGAGGAAGAGGAGGAGGAATGGGAAGAAGGGGAAGAGGAAGAAGAGGAGGTAGAGGAGGAGTAGAAGGAGGAATAGGAGGAGGAAGAAGAGGAGGAGGAAGAGAATTATTTCCCCTAAACCAAAGCTATGATTCTGTAAGAACTGGCTTTAGTACAATTTGGGAATTCCTTTTCATTAGCAGAGACTAGGCACAAGTATCTGACCACTGCTGAAGAAGATGGAAGCAGGTTCAAACTGAAGGTTGCCATGGAGACGTGTATGTGGGATATTGCCATATGCTTGGTGATCTCCATACACACATGCAGACGGAAAGACAAGGACAGGCAAGGTCTCGAAACAATCATTTCTTGGTGATTATAGCAGACCATAAATGGAGACACACTGCTGAGCTCTGGGTAACACTATCTGAGTCTCTGGGCACTTGCTCAAGAGTTCCGTTTCCCTCCACTTCCCATACATCTGCTAAGTCAATCACAGCCATCATTTTAGGAGCTTCAAACTAGCCTAAATCCCACAGCTTTGTGACCAGAGGAGGAAGGTTTGCCTTGGAGCAGGAAACACAAACCAGCTTTGTTGCATTGCTATTGGCTGGATTTAAGCCAATATTAACCTGAAGATGATTTGGGTAAGATAGCAATAAAGAATCATCTCATAATTCCCAAAACAAAGGATTCATATTGTTAGTAAAATAGACGGAAATTAAAACTGCACAGTAACAAATATCAGCTAGCTGGGGCGGGGGTTCAATAGAGGGAAAACCGCAGAGCTGGAGACGCAACAGAATGTACATGGACGAGTATCTCCCATTCAAAACAGAAGGAGCCACTCTGCAATAAATAACTTGCTATGTGCTCCCCATGAGGAATATGCTTGAGATTCGAAGACAAAGATGAATTCAAATCAAAAGGTTGACAGTTAGCATGAAACAGTCACTTGGGCTGTTGAGAGCAGTGTCAGTTTTCATGCCTGGGCTTCAATTCCTGTCAGTCATCCCATGTCCCAGCTGTGTCCCAAAAGCTGTGATTTGGTGTCAGAATCACATGAAGACTCCCGAGGCTGTGATCTGATGCCAGCTGAGGCTCTGTTGGAGCAAAATCTGCTTCTGTGATCATTTGGAATCTTGCCACAATGTTCTTGCAGGAATTGGGGTGACAATGTCTTCATGTCTTGGGCACTTGGGCAGATGCCACCCTCAGGACCCCAACACCCAACACGCCCACTGCTGCCTCAAACCCAGCAGGTAAGAGAGAACAAAAGACTCTAATATAATTAGGACCAAGGCAACCTCCTGACAAACACAGACAACTCCATGGCAATAGAACAGGCATCCTTTCCATGAGCAATGGAGCATCTTCAGGTAAGAGCACACTGCCATAGGTGTTAAGCTGTGGGAATGGAAGCAACATATGATTAGAGTGCCTGGGACTTGGTAACTGGAAACTGTGACGAACATCTGGAGGTTACGTCATCACCAATGGTCAAGGGGCTAGCCTCTCTACCCACTCAGGGCTCCATGCAGGAGACTAAAGAAGAGAAGAAATTGAAGAGACAGGATGAGATTCTCTATGCAGAAACTCCTATGCACTCTGTAAACATTACTGGAGTTTATCAATGACTTTGGCAGTTTAACAGGACAAGAGATCAAAGTACAGATTATTTTATTTTATTTTATTTTATATCAGAACAGTGAATAATCCAACAATGAAATTTTTAAAATTATTTTATTTAAAAAGAATATTCCAGGGCTGGGGAGATGGCTGTTCTTGCCGAGGACCCAGGTTCAAGTTCCAGCAGCTAACCACCATCTGTAACTCCAGTTCTAGGGGATCCAACGCCCTCTTTTGACCTCCTCAGGCATTGTACCACATGAGTGCCTTTGCATAAATAGTGGGCAATAAACCCATACAGATAAAATAAAAATAGTAATACATAAAATGATTGATTAAAAAGAGAAAATTACAAAAAAAATTGTTTAATCAGGTTGCCAGATACCAGGAAAGTCCTCAGAACTAAAGACCTAATGACCCAGGCAAACCTTTCTTTGTGTTTAGGTTTGGAGAGAGGCAGTTCTATAGAAATGTGGCTGGGCAAAGTGTTATGATCTAAAGGTGACTGGCTGTGGCCACTTCAGACTCTTACCATGTAGCCTCCCTTCCCACTCAGGAAGTGGGTGAGACCACCCTGAAAAGAGCGTTTTCAAGAGGTTTCATGGCCTGCTTCAGGGGAAAGAGGTTCTGGTTAGTTTTACTCATCACGAAGATTTTTATGACTCACTTCCGGGACACAGACAGATGACCTCGTGAGGTTCTGTCAACACCCTATTTAGTTCATGGTGGTCAGCATGCAGAGAGCTACACTTCAGAGCCTCAACAAGATCCCACAAGCCCCTTCGAGATGTAGGTACTAAACCGAGAACTGTAGAAAATACTTTTAAGTTTTATATTTTAAGGAAGGGAAATAAAATGGCATTTTGTTCCAAAAAGACTCTTCTGACCATTGAGCAGATTTGGATCCAACAGAGGTTGGATTTAGAAGCCAGGATGTTGGGTGGTAATCATCTAAGTTAAGGTAGAGCTAGCAGAACAGAAAAGTGGTCAGAATCAAGGCAATTTTAAAAAGATAGATAATCTGAAAATAATCAATATATGAAACAAAAGTACATCTCAGTAAAAACTCTCACTGTTTCTTGTGGATACAAAGTTACTCCAAAAATCTGTGCAGGCACCTGGGTATGAAGGTTAGAAACAGACAAAATCAAGTTTCCTTATGGAAGTTCCCTCAGTATTTTACCTTGTAGTTTGTTTGCAAGGGTCTGAATTGGAGCTGTCAGGCTAGATTACCTACAAGTTCTCTTTGTTAGATGTAACAATGATTAATCTTTATTGTTAAGTTGATAGGATCTGGAATCAACTCAGAGACTGGCCTCTGGGTGGCTCTTCAGGACATTGCCAGAAAGGAATAATGACAGGGAAAAGCCCCTCATGGAGAGTGGGCAACGTCTTCCCATATTTAAAGAGGGACAAGGAAGAGGCCATTTGACCCAGCTGTCTTTGCTTCTTGCTTGTGAGTACATCTGCTGCTTCAGCCTTCCGGTATGGATTGAACACCAGTAATGCTCCAGAACTATTCCAGACCTCCAAGGCTGGATTCTCAACCTGGACACAGCCATTTCAAACTGCCCAACCCCTAAGATAGAAGCCAATCTGATTAACCCTCCTTTCTAATATATATGGTTCTGTTCCTCTAGAGAAGCCTGTCTGACAAAGATATTATGTGGCCACTGGCAACTGGACAAATTGTAGGAGATAAATGAAGTTCTGAAAAGAAGAAGCACTTTGAAATAAGCAATGAATGTTAAGTCATTCTATCAAAGGACAACAAAGTGCACAGAGCTTAGATCGGGGATTTCCCAGGACCACCTGAAGAAAATAGGTGTACCACCCCTCCCCCTGCCAACTGGAATTGCCAAGGGAGTGTCCAAGTGGATTCTTTGGAGAGCCTTCATAACAGAAAGGGAAGAGTGAGTTAGACTTCCAATAGAAAGCCTAAAACTTAGACCAATCAACACTCCATAAGGAAGGAGAAAAATCAATCAATCAAACAATGAAGGCATCTGAAGGAGGCAAGCAAAGCAAGCCTTCAACACGGTGAAGAGGCATTTGGGATTCACATTGGAATACAGGCAAAGAGAATCCCACATGCCAGGGACAGGGTGAAGGGACAACATGGGAAAAGTACAGGATAATTCCACACCAAGCTCTACCAACCCTGTGAGAGATTCCTACAGTGGGATCCCCCTGGGGATGGCCCAGATCTTAGAGGAACAATTGTGAACATATTCAAAGAAATCAAAGAACATCAAGAACAAGTCAGAGAATTAAGGAGAGAAAATGAAAAACTCAAGAAGGACCTAGAGAGAGAATGACAAATTCCGGAAGGAAGTGGAAACACTGAAAAGATCCCATGTTGAAAAAGAAAAGGAAACCAACCAGCGAAGCAAAGAGCTACAGGAAGAGATTGAGAAGCTCCAAAAGGAAGTGGAAATACTAAAGAAAACACATCATGAAATGAAAAAGGAAATCGAACAGTCATCCAATCAAAAGGAAAGAATGGGAAAAAGCCTGAGGAGGAGAATGGGGAGGAAGGAAAACAAAGAATATCAGACCTAGAAGATAACGCAGAACAACTAAAAACCTCAAGTAAAGATTATGAAAAATTAAAAAACACACAAAGTGAAACAGCCAGGAATTGTGGGACACTAATGAAAAGATCAAAATCCACATCATAAGGCTAGAGAAAGAAGAATCCCAAGAAAATGGAAGTGATCAGATCTTCAACAGAATAATAGATGAAAATTTTCCCAAACTAAAAAAAGACAAACTGATACAAATACAAGAAGCACATAGAACTCCAAACAGACAAGATCAGAAAAGAAACTCTCCACTCCATATCATAGTTAAAACCCTAGACACCCAAAACAAAGGAAAAATTCTGAAAACTACAGGAGAAAAACAACAAGTTACCTATAAGGGGAAACCTGTCAGAATTAAAACTGACTTCTCAGTGCAAAGTATGAAAGCAAGATGAACATGGAGCAAAGCATTCCCAGTGTTAAAGGACTATAGATGCCAACCCAGGTTACTCCACCCAGCAAAAATGTCGATTATAGTTGAAGAAGGGAGAAAAATCTTCCATGACATAAACAAGATGAAAGAATACATGTCTGGAAAACCAACCCTCCAGGGAATACTTGAAGCAATTCAAAGGACAGAAGAAAGGAGCAACTATCCCCAGGCACCTAGAAAGAGAAATTAATAAAAGCATAACTGCAAAAGTAGGAACCTAGACCAAAAATGAAAATGGATAATAAGAGGAAAGGAAGCAATACACATCTTTCAGTTATAACCTTAACTATTAATGGACTAAACTCCCCAATCGAAAGAAAGACATAAACTGGGAGATTGGATTAGGAAACAAAACCCATCTACATGCTGTCTACAAGAAACCCATCATACCTTCAAGGATAGGTACCACCTTAAAGTGAAAGGATGGAAAAAATATCCCAAGCAAATGGTACCAAAAAGAAAGCAGGTGTTGCTATTTTAATATCAGACAAAATAGACTTCTAAGTAAAAGAAATCAGAAGAGACAAAGAAGGCCATTAAATCTTTATCAAAGGAACAATTGACCATGAAGATTTCACAATCATGAATATATATGCACCCAACTCTGGTGCACCAAACTTTATAAAGACAATTCTCCAGGACCTCAAGGTACACACTAACCCCAGTACACTCATAGTAGGGGACTTCAATACCCCACTGAACCCTTTGGACAGGTCAACCGGACAAAGAATAATCAGAGAGACATCTAAACTAAATGATATGATACAACAAATGAACCTCCCAGACATCTACCAAATATTCCACCCTAATACCAGAGAATACACTTTCTACTCAGCACCCCATGGAACATTCTCCAAAGTTGACCACATACTGGGACACAGAAGAAACCTCCACAAATACAAAAAGATTGAAATAATTTCATGCATTGTATCAGACCACAGTGCAATAAAGCTCAATATCAACACCAGGATAAGCCCTACTATCTACAAAAACACATGGAGACTAAATAACACACTCCTGAATAATGAACGGGACAAGGAAGAGATAAAGAAAGAAATAAAAGCTTCCTGGAACCGAATGACAATGACAAAACCTATGGGATACTTTAAAAGCAGTCTTAAGAGGTAAATTTATAGTCTTGGGTGCCTACATTAGAAAAACAGAAAGAGCACAAGTGAATGATCTAACACTGCAACTAAAAACACTTGAGAGACAACAACAGATGAACCCTAAATGCAGCAGACAGGAAGAAATAACAAAAATCAGAGCAGAAATCAATGAAATAGAAACAAAGAAAACATTACAAAAATCAATGAATCCAAAAGTTGGTTCTTTGAGAGAATAAACAAGATAGACAGACCTCTAGCCCAGTTAACCAAAAGAAAGAAGAAACAACTCCAAATCAATAGAATCCAGAATGAAATGGAAAATATCACAACACACAATGAAAAGATCCAGAAAATCATACAGGAATACTTCAAAAACCTATACTCTACTAAGTTTGAAAACCTAGAAGAAATGGATGTATATCTGAAATCCTGGGATCACAAGCTACCAGAAGAGATCGACAGCTTAAACAAACCCATAATATATGAAGAAATTGAACATGTATTAAGAAACCTCCCAACTAAAAAAAGCCCAGGCCCCGATGCTTTCAAAGCAGAATTCTATAAAACATTTCAAAAAGACTTATAATCATTATCACTGAAATTGTTTAGAAGGATACAGTGGGAATTCTCCCAAATTCCTACTATGTAGCCAGCATCACTCTAATACCAAAACCAGACAAAGATACAACCAAAAAGGAGAGCTATAGACCCATCTCATTAATGAACACATATATAAAAGTTCTCAAAATACTTGCAATCTGCATACAGACCCACATCAAGAAGATCATCCATCATGACCAAGTGGATCCATACCAGAGATGGAGGGATGGTTCAAAATTTGAAAATCAATAAATATTATCAAGCATATAAATGGAATAAAAGACAAAAATCACACCATCATCTCAACTGATGCGGAAAAAGCCTTTGACAAAACCCAGCATCCCTTCATGCTTAAAGTCCTAGAGGGAATTGAATTAGAGGGATCATTCCTCAATGTAATCAAAGCCATACAAATGAAACCCACAGCCAATATCATCCTAAATGGGGAAATGACAGAAGCATTCCTTTTAAAGGTAGGAACTCGGCAAGGCTGCCCCCGTCACCACTCCTCTTCAATATAGTGCTTGAAACACTTGCTAGGGCAATAAGGCAAGAAAAGGAAATTAAAAGAGTACTAATTAGAAAAGAAGAAGTCAAGCTATCCCTTTTTGCTGATGATAGGATTGTTTACTTAAGGGATGCTGAAAACTCCACCAGAAAACTCCTAGAAATGTAAAGTGTCAGGATACAAAATTAACCTAGATAAATCAGTAGCTTTTCTTTACACCAACAACAAGCAACTGAAGAAGGAATTTGAGGAGACCTTCCCACTCACAATAGCCTCAAAAACAATAAAATACCTAGGAACAAACCTAACCAAAGACAGCAAAGATCTCTACAAAAAAAATATTTTAAACCCCTGAAGAAGGAAATTAAAGAAGACATCAGAAGATGGAAAAACCTCCCATGCTCATGGATTGGCAAAATTAATATAGTAAAAATGTCCATTCTACCCAAACTCTTGTATAGATTTAATGCAATTCCAATTAAAATCCCCAAGAGTTTCTTCACAGGCTTGGAAAAAAGGTCCTTAATTTCATTTGGAAAAACCAAAGACCCCAAATAGCCAAAGCAACCCTGAGTGAAAAGAGCAACACAGGGGGGATCTCTATACCATACTTCAAACTATACTACAGGTCTATAGTCATAAAAACAGCTTGACACTGTCACAAAAACAGACCTGTTGACCAATGGAACAAAACTGAAGATCCAAACTTGAGCACATACTATTTCAGCCACCTCATATTTGACAAGGGGGCCAAGAAGACACAATAGAGGAAAGACAGCATCTTCAGCAAGTCGTATTGACAAAACTGGATCACCACTTGTAGAAGAATGATATTAAACCCCTATCTGTCACCCTGTACAAAAGTCAACTCCAGATGGATTAAAGACCTCAATGTGAAACCCCAAACTCTGAAGGTGATAGAAGAAAAAGTTGGCAGCAGACTACAAGACATAGGCATAGGAAAAGACTTCCTAAACCAGACAGCAGCTGCGCAAGACATAAGATCAACAATTGACAAATGGGACCTCATTAAACTCAAAAGCTTCTGTACCTCAAAAGAAACAATCAAGGAAGTGAAGAGAAAACCCACAGAGTGGGAGGAAATCTTCATCACAGATACATCTGACAAAGCATTGATTTTCAGAATATATAAACTACTCAACAAACAATCAAGGAAGTGAAGAGAAAACCCACAGAGTGGGAGGAAACCTTCACTGCAGATACATCTGACAAAGCATTGATTTCCAGAATATATAAACTTCTCAAAAAAACAAAGAAGAAAGAAAAGAAATGACCCACTCAAAAGATGGAGCAAAGAGCTGAACAGAGACTTCACAAGTGATGAATTTGAGATGGCTGAGAAACATCTTTAAAAGTGTTCAATACTGCTAATAATTAAGGAAATGCAAATTAAAACCACTTTAATATATCATCTCACTCCAATAAGACTGGCTAGGATCAAGAAAACAAATGATACCAAGTGCTGGAGAGGTTGTGGGGAAAGGGAAACACTCATCCACTGCTGGTGGTAATGTAAACTCATACAGCCACTATGGAAAGCAGTGTGGAAAACCCTTGGAAGACTTGGAATGAACTTGCCACCTGACCCAGTCATACCACTCCTGGGTATGTATCCACAAGACTCATCTTACTGCAGAGATACATGCACGGCCATGTTTATTGCAGCTCTCTTCCCAATAGCCAGGAGCTGGACCAACCCAAGTGCCCCTCAACTGATGAGTGGATAGAGAAAGATGACATCATGAACTTTTTAGGTAAATGGATGGACCTAGAAGATATCATGCTGAGTGAAGTAACATAGCCCCAGAAAAACAAAAGACGAATGGTATCCCTTATCCGTGGATGCTAGCACAGGTTACTTAATTGTATTGCAAACTGAGCAATGTTAACGTGATCTGAGATCTGAAAACAGCTGTGCTCTTATATCGTAGAATCCATTAAAAAATAAACAAATAAAATAAAATTTAAAAAAGGGTGAAGTTAAAAAAAAAACCCAACAACAAAGGACAACAAACTCGAAAATCAAGGTAAGTCAGAAAACTTGGCCATGGTTCCAAAATGTTATCTATTTATTTATTTGCATATTCATACCGTTACACAGCTGCCTTTAGGTCACTGTTTTTGCACATATATATGTATATACCTATATATACACACATTTTTTTTCATTTAAACTTGTTTTTGCCTTTGAATAGAAAACGTGCCTCTTTTAGACCATATATAGTTGGAATGTTTTTAAGGTCTATCAGTTTATGCTTCTTGACCTGAGAACTTGATTCATTTATATTTAATGTAACTGATGGCTGAAGTGAAGCAGTGTCTGACATTTTGCATTTTTCTATGTTTTACCTCTTTCTTCTTCAGTCCTCCATCACTTCCCCTTCATGGAAGATAGACATTTTCTAATGTGCCTTTCAATAAATTTATGTTTTCTTTACCATAGTTTTGGTTTATTTTCCTCCTCCTCCTCCTCCTCCTCTTCCTCCTCCTCCTCCTCCTCCTCCTCCTCCTCCTCTTCTTCTTCTTCTTCTTCTTCTTCTTCTTCTTCTTCTTCGTATTATTATTATTATTATTACTGCCCCAATAATTACAAGTAATACAATAACATCTCTTTAAATTTTTATTTGAAAGTTTTATTTGTTTATTTATTTATTTATTTATTTATTTATTTATTTACTGAGACATGGTCTCCCTGTAGCCTCAGCTGGCCTGAAACTTTCTATGTAGACCAGGCTCATCTCCATTTCACAGATACCCACTCTGCTTCTACAGTGCTGGGATTAAAAGTACCCTCTAGCACACTTGGGTAAACTTTTGTATTTATCTTTATTGTATGTGTATGAGAGTGTCTACCTGTATGTATCTGAATCATGTGTACGTGCTGCCAGTGGAAGCCAGAAGAGGGTGTCAGATCCCCTGGAACTGGAGTTACAGATGTTCAGTGCTGGGAACTGAAGCCGGGTCCTCTGCAAGAGTGGCATCAAGTATTCTTAACTGCTGAGCCATCTGTCCAGCTCCCCCACTCATTAATATAATTTATTACAGCCTAGTTTGGCTGAATATCATTTTATTTCCAATAGTCTGCAAAAGTGCTCCTTCCACAAGGAAATGGCATCTGGGAACTTGTTCATATGAACCTACAGCTATGGTAACAGCAAGCACAAGACCCATGCAAATTCAAACCAGAAAAAAATCCAGTATAAAAATGGGGAAATGGGTGAGAAATCCCAACCTTAGCGGAGGAACTATTTATTGGCAGCTGACCACTGTTGGGTGAGGGAGAGTTGGTCCTTAAGGGAGTGACCAGGCTCCTCACACTGAGGGACATCTGGGAACACAAACTTGACTCAATAAGCCCTGTGTTGATCAGGCTGCTATCAGTAGTCCTTTCATTTTAGTGTGACGAACTCAGTAGGATTTCTCATGGGACTGGTCATTAGTAGCAGATATCCTCAACTCAGGCTTACCTTAGGAAGTCTCAATAACTGCATTTTTAAGGACATTTTTTGCTGGAGTTAGAATCCTTGGTTGACAGCCTTATATGTCAGCACAGGGCCTCTTGGCCTCTGTGGCTTCTAATGAGAAAATAATTGCAGATCTTTCACATGTGGTGAGTGACTTTTGTTTTGTTAAATCTCTGTGTGTCTTGTCTTGGATGGTCTGGTTTTAAATGGACCCATGTGGACCTTTTTGAGCCTATTCTGTTTGGAGTTCATTGAGATTCCTGGATGTATATATTTATGATTTTCAGTAAAGATGAAAAGGTCATGGTTATTTCTTTAGATACTGTGATTGCTCCGTTCCTGTCCCTGTCGTCTGGGACTCCGTCATGTGTGTGATTCTCTTATGATCATGTTGATGATGTTTTTTTACTTCACCAAGCTTCTGTTTCTTTATCTTTTTATTTATTTTTTTTTCCCCTAGAGTGTACAACCTTGCTTGGCCTCTTGTCCTTGGGCTTTTCCTTTTGATGCCACATTCCGAGAGTTTCTGTTGGTTATTTTATTTATCACGAATCTCAACTTCAGAATTTGTATTGGTTGGTTTTTATATAATTCTTATATCTTCAGTGATAGTTTCTAGGCCATGAGACAATATGCTCTTTCTTCAGACATGACTCCTTGTAATTTATAGAACTTTTTAAATTATATGATTTGGCCAGGTGTGATGGTGCATGCCTTTAATCCCAGCACTTGGGAGGAAGAGGCAGGCAGATCTCTGGGAGCTCCAGGCCATCTGGGGCTACAGGGAGACCCTGTCTCACAAAGACCAAAAATAAATAAATAAGTAAATAAATAAATAAAAATTATATAAAGTTTTTGTATATTAAGTCTAAAAATTGAGCTTTTTGGTCACTTTCTATTGATTGATTTGAACATGTTGATATTTTTATTCCTTTTCATGTCTCACTATTGCTTATTTAAAAGTAGCCATTTAAAATACAGCCAGGTGGGGCTGGAGAGATTGCTTAGCCATTAAGAGCACTGGCTGCTCTTGCAGGGAACTGAGATTTGGTTTCTAGTACTACGTGGTGGCTGACAACCATTTGTTCCAGTTCCAGGGGATTGGATACTCTCTTCTGGCCTCCATGGGCATTGCATGACACTGGTGCACTTACATACATGCAG
Source organism: Rhizomys pruinosus (assembly GCA_009823505.1). NCBI lineage: Eukaryota > Metazoa > Chordata > Mammalia > Rodentia > Spalacidae > Rhizomys > Rhizomys pruinosus. The sequence continues at coordinate 1,595,135 of VZQC01006311.1, read as the reverse complement.
ACTATACACTCATATGCAAAAACAATAAATAAAATATTTTTGAAAATGCAGCCAGGCATGGTGGCATATACCTTAATCCCAACACCCAAGAAACAGGTAAGTGAAGTTTTATGAATTTAATTTAAGGCCAGCCTGGTCTACATAATGAGTTCTAGCCAGACCCTTCCAGAAAGCAAGCAAGGAAGGAAGGAAGGAAGGAAGGAAGGAAGGAAGGAAGGGAGGGAGGGAGGGAGGGAGGGAGGGAAGGGTGAGTCTTGGTATCCTGCCATTTATAGTCTAATTTTAAATTGTCCAGTGTGGAGCCAGGGTACATTACTCTGAAAGAAGCTTGTTTGTTTACTGACTTTTCTGAAGCAGTTCTGGAAAGCATGTCTTTGTCATGTTTGCTGGAGACAGGGTCCACTTGGCCTGCTTAGTGGTCAGCTAATGACTGGAAATATAGTCCCTTGGTAGTCTAGAGTGACCGCTCTCCTGAGCGTGCTGAGTTCTGTGTGTATCTTAAGTGGGGTTTCAACACTCAACCAGCCGTTTTTCAACTGCATCTTGATCTTAATCTTCTGCTTTCACAAAACCTCCTATTAGCCAGGATAAAGCTTAGGGACTTCCGACCTTTCTTAGCAGACACAAAGCCCTGGAGATGGGTAAAGCTCTTTACACGTGTGTGGCCTTCTAGAGTTCCAGGATCATGCCAGAGCTTTACTAAGCTCTCTACAAACATCTTAATCTTTTTTTGTTTTGTTTTTTTAGACAAGGTCTCCTTGTAGCCCCAGCTGGCCTGGAACTTGACCAAGCTGGTCTCGATCTCCCCACAGAGACCTGCCTGTCTTTGCCTCCTGAGTGTTTAATCTCCAACTTTTATTTTTAAGCAACTTCTGCAACCTCTTGTTTATTCTTTTATCCACTTCTTGTGGGCCAAATCCCATTAGATAATTACATTTGTATCTTTGTTTGCTTGCTTTATTTTTGCTTTTTTTTCAACCATCTCAGGAACAAAGGCTGTTCATTCACACTGAGTGAGCTCAGATTTAGGTAATATGAAGGCGGCCTTGCAAGTGGGGTCTTCCAGGAAACCACCAGAGAAATGAAGTTGAAACTCTCTGGGAATGAGGTTTTGAATGCTCTCCAGCCCCATTCTTTCCCAGCTAGTGGTCGGCAGATTGCTAGTTTTTGCTGTGATTGTGGGCTATAAGTGTTCAAAGACTACGGTGTCAGGAAAGAGAAAATTGGGAAATGACACACTAAAATGTCATGGACCTCATTGTCATGACTGAGGTCCAGCCATTTTTTCCTTGAATAAATGCTTTATGTATTTTTGAAAGCCTCAGGTTATACAAAATTTTCAACCAAGTCAAGACCCAATTCCCCATTCCTGGCCCCCTCACCCCCTCCCAGAGCTTAGGAATTCTGCCAAACATGATTTTCAGCTTTTTCTCAATCTCTTTTAAAATTTCGATGCAGAAGTTCACCATTTCAGTCAGTTCTTTGACCCAGTCTTTTGTTGTTGTTGTTGTGTTGTTCCTTCCAATCTGCATCACTCCAAAATATGAATATATGCATGCCACATATATCTTTTAGCAACTACAGCTTATGCTTTCTTTTTATTTTTTAATTAGGCTGAAAGATGTCATGTTTGAAGTCTCCTCCTTGGCAAGCCCAAACCACCATCAGTTCTGCCCTTGTGTTCGACACTGGGGTTTTCCCATCCCATGGTCACCAAATGAGGTCCAGTAATCACCAGGTCCTGTCTTGATCCTCCTGTACTGGTCTCCGTGGTACAGCCTGGGTAGTCCAACAATGGCAGTCTATACTCTGAAGAGGCTGAAACCCCAGTAGTTGCTCAGTCCACAAGCTGGATGTCTCAGGAGTCCCCATCTGACACTGAAGGTTTGGAAGATTCTTGGATCTTGGAGAGACATGAGTCTTGGGTCCATGTTGGAAGTTTGAAAGCTGTGTTTCACTCATGTCTTTGAAGGATGGCAAAAGCAAAAGAAATTTTGATTTTTAAAATTGATGTGTCACCCAAAGACACTGAGATGTTCATGAATGACTGCATAATAGTTCTCAGTTCCATGTGTGTTTGCTGTGAAACACACAATGGTTTTTAGTCAATGCCTCGGTTATGTGTAGCCAGCAGAGAGCAAAGGAATGCTCCCTATGGAGCTGTTTCCTTTACACCTTGGAGAGCAGGATCCCCTCCGCGTCCTCTGGAGGCGCGCGTGCATTCTTGGCTACTGGCTCTGAGCACACCCTTGCCTTTGCTAGAACGGCGACCTCCCTAAGCTTGTCTGTCTCCACCTTGTTCTTCAGGACTCAGATTGGATTTGTATTCTTTTGAGAAATAGTCCTGGACAACCGAGTCAAACCAGGACCTTTCCATGTGACTACAACATCTGGAGTTTGCCCATTTACTACACTTCACACATTAAATTGTAATTGTCTATTAATTGTTTAACTTTCTCAATAGACGGCTGGAGAGATGGCTCAGCAGTTAAGAATACTGGCTCTTCTGGCAGAGGACCTGGGTTCAAGGCCCAGCACCCACATGATGGCTAACAACCATCTATAACTTCAGGTCCTGGGGATCCAATGCCCTCTTCTGATCTCATTTAGCATGACACAGGTGCATTTACATATGTGTAGACTACACTCATACACATAAAATAATTTTTAAAAATCTCAGTAGAACTTGAATATTTGAGAAAGGGAACCTCAAAGGACCTGGAAATGTTGGAATAAATAGGAAAGAGGGTTAGATTTTAGAGGAAGTAAAGAAGCATCCAGTTTCTAAGGGGCAGACTTCAAAACTGAGTTTGAGGATGTACAATGGTATACCTTGAATTAGAAATTGAAGCTTTCATATTGTGGGACCAGGGTACATATGGGTGTGGGAGCACAGTGCATGTGTGTGTGGGAGCAGTGTGCAAATGGGTGTGGAGCAGTGTGCACATGGGTGTGGGACCACGGTGCACATGGGTATGGGAGCACGGTGCACGTGGGTGTGGGAGCAGTGTGCACATGGGTGTGGGAGCAGGGTGCACATGGGTGTGGGAGCAGTGTGCACATAGGTGTGGAGCAGGTGCATGTGGGTGTGGGAGCAGGTGCACA